>VXBH01007257.1:314724-402758 GCA_013400035.1 Rynchops niger
ATAAAAAAATCAGACCTCAGAGGAACTGGAAGCTTTTTATTGATTATACTTCAGAAAACCAACAACATAACTCTTTTTTTTATTTGTGGTCATTTTTTTTACAGAGATATTTTATATAAATAGTTTTATGTAAAACAGTAAATAGTTTACTCTTTTCATGTTACTATTGAGAGCTTCCTTAAAGCATTATGGGAGAACAGTAAAAAAAAAATACTGCTGCTTGTAACCTGGAGTTGGCTCTTCTGTCATTTTGGAGATTGCTACATTGGCATACCAACAGAACAGAAAATTGTCAAATTACTATGTGGATAAAGCTACAGGAAATAAAATGAGAAAAATCTAAGAAGTGTGCACTACAAAATAAGATACTGCAATGTACGGAAAAGGTAGTTACTTGAGATAGGTATGTAACACAGCTTGTAGAAAATACATAGAAACAGAGCAAGTTAGATATGAACTAGCTTTGAATACCTGCGTGTCCATGTTCATGAGCAAAACAACTTCTCCAGTAAAGACTTGTTTGATTTGTCCAGGGTTTTCTAATGTTAATTTTACAGTTATGCTTTGGCTGCAGGTACACCGTGCTCCTTACCAGATCTGAGAACAAAGTTCCCGCATTTTTCAGTTCTCTGGTTTATCAACAGCAACTTCTCAGTGCTGCTCTGATCCAACAACTTATTACAATCCCTGATTACTTCATTCACCCAGGTATTGCTGAAGCATGGCAGCACTAGTCTTGCCGTGCTTCTCTTGCTCATCACAGATAGAAACCTCACAGCACAGACTACGTGTCCTACTGGCGTCTTCTGACACAACAATTAACATTCAACATCTACACCATAGCACTGCCTTATGCCACCAGAACCTTGTAATGGAGCTGCACTGGAAAACTAATTGGTCTCTGTCTTAAAATATACAGTAAGGCATTCAGCAGTCATTGAATATAAATCACATTATACAGAGAACACAGCACTGTATTAATTCTTAATCTGAAATGAAAGAGACTTGTTCCATATTATAAGAGCACAGGTGCTTTTTAAAGGGGGAAGATGGGCTTAATAGAGCTATTGTGCTTTTCCCTGATACCATAAATAAAATATACATCAGAATACTGACTTCAATGAAAACAAAGAAACACCAACAGCAACAAGCACCAAGAGTTCCATGTGTTCTGCCTGGCATGCAGGTGTCTTAGACCTCTGCCTGTACCAACAGAAGGTCCCTTTGCTGCAGGGCTGCAGGACACGAACTCCCTGGAGCAGAAACCTCCCACAGCTGTGATGTGTCAGGCTGGAGTTCGTCCTAGGCTCCATTTCACATGTACACAGTGCTTTTGCTTCAGTTAAGTCTTACCATAACATTTGAAGACAAAACTAACAGCATGAAAGTAAAATTGAAGGGGGGAGGGTGCAGGAAAGATGCAAACATTTCCATGAAATAAAGCGTTCTATCAATATTATGAGAAGAGAATATTTAAGACAGAACACAAGGTAGAGACACTACAAGTCATAGCTTAGTTAAGTTTCTACAAAGACATTCAGGTATGGTAGAAAAAAAACAATCGTTATATTAACGTGACAAATTAACTCTTGCAGGAGGAAATTATTGGCAGAGGATGCCAGCTGAGACTGATACATATCTATTGCTGTGCAAATGTACTTTTGGGATTCCTGATAAATAGATGGTAGGTAGATGGCAAGGATGCCCAGAATGCTATAGACCAACAACACAAAAGAAGACAGGCACGGGTTTGTAGCCATCTCCCATTGTCTTTCCCCCTACTATTGTACTCAAGTCTCATATTGAAAGATTTTTTTGGTCTTCCTAATATGGAAAGTGCTTCAATGGTAAAGGCAAAGGCTTTTTTCCTTTGTGGATGTAAATTGACAGACAGCTGTATTTGTCAAACAAGCCAGAGGAGGCTCTTAAACACCCTGCCAATGGCCAGCTTCCTACACTGATCGCTCCTAGGTGGTAGTCAAGTTACTGCCAGATGCAATCAGGCAGTAATCAATACAGAGATGAGAAGCAAAGAGATTTGTATTTCTCTTACTAGTTTTGTTTCCTAGATTAAGGCTTACATAAAAGATCTTCCTTCGAATCCTGCCTTAAGCAGCTAATTGTACCAATAACAAGAGGGCTTACACAGTCAATGCGGTGGAAGGAACTAGAATTCAAGAAAATAATGACTTTTTATCCTCCTCAAAAGGAAGTATCAAACACTGTCAAATGATACAAAATATATTCCTGAGTTCCAAAATTAATAGAGAAGTTACAAATCTAAATACTCAAGGCCAGGGTAGATTTTCTACTATTTTTATTAAAACAAGGAGTGTGTACAGACAGTACTCCAGAAAAGCAAGACACGCATCACACAAGTTTGGAATTCACAGGTCAATGCTTCACTATGACACACAAAATGATGAGGCAGTTAGCACATCTGATGAACAGCATATCGGGTAGCTTTACATTGCTACAATTAATGAGTAAAAATGTCTGATAAGAGTCTTACACAACAGTAAGGGTCTTTATTTAAACATAAAGAACACCCCAGAACTATGAGTTTCCCTTTAAACTTAAAAACAAAACTCAAATGTTATTGATGTTTTTACCACCAACCATGATAGCATATGCAGTTCCTACCCTCTGGGCCGTTCTTCCCTTATCTTCTCATTGTAGTTGATAACAAACACAGTGTATAATTGGACTCTGATTTTGTGTAAACTCGTTAAGATGTAGCCAGCGGGTGAGTCACAGTGCTTTTAACTCCTTGCAGTGTTTTAAACCATGAAAAAATTTGCAACTATCAATGAAGAAAATAGGTCATACTGCGGTAAAATAAGCAAAACCCTTAAAGGACTGAAAAGGAACACTAGTAACCAACCAGAATTAAAGGATGACCAAGAAAATTACTGAAGTGTAATGAAGAATAATTCCTCCTGGATGTTAATCACTCACAGGAGGTCTGTAGAGAAGAAATCCTTGTCTGCCTATGCAACAAGCGGGGATTAAGATGTTGCAACTATGGTTTGCATATGGTATCCTAGCTAGTAAGTTAAACAGTTTGTAACAAAAAAAAAAAAAAAACCAAAACCAAAAAAACCCAAACATAATAAAAACCACCAACATGACCTGGGTGATTTAAAGGTCCCATTTCCTCCACACACACTCAGCTGACAAACTTGACAGAGACCTAATGAAAACTTCAATAAGAAACACTCAGGCAGGGTGTGGGGTGGGCATTTGGAAAGTTACAAGCAGTACAACAGGCCTACCTGAAGCCCTACAAAATACAACACACAACTAAGCTCCCTCTCTGGATATAGCACAGGAAAATGTTAAGAAAAAAAGAAACATGAAAAGACTTCAAAGTGATACAGGAACTATGCTGTGAACATCACTTTCTCAGGAGAGAACAAAAAGGTTTATATGAGTCTGCCCAGAAACCAAAAGCACAGGAGCAGTGACTGAACTCCAGACAGACTGAGGGGTGACAACTGACAACAGTTTACTAAGTTAAAAAAATGTTTTCAGCATTCTAAGGGTACAGTAGCATGACATTTATTCCCCGACCCCAGTGTCGTCCGTGTAACTTACTTATTCTGTAAAGCAAAGAATTATGCATACAGTTTACCTGGCACAGCCACCATATTCTTGCGAGAGGGAAGAAATTGTCTCTCCTCAAGAAAAAACATGTATGAGACTCCCTGGAATGAGCCATTAAGCATGAAATTTGAAGTGTAAGTACAGAATGACAGACCCAAAGATGGGGACCTTGAAGGCACAAGGAATAAACCAGAAGCCTTACTCATCACAGTGAGGAAATGAAGTAAAAAATGGATAGAAGAGACTTTTTGCAGTTTATTTCATATTGCAGTTTATTTAATAAAAACCACTGAAAGATCCTGGGCTAAAAAGCAAGACTAGAAGACAAGGCTAATAGAATATGCAAGTACCCAGGTTGACTGCTTTCCAGCTTCCTTTTCTCTCACACATTAGTCTTCCATTGAACATTCCTAAAATATCTAAGTTCTTGCTATTTAGGCAGTTTCTATTATGGGGAAAAACAAAATGAAAGAAAACAATGCTTAAGACACTGGAAGACTTTCATATCAACTGGCAAATTAATATCCATCAAATAAAAGTTACAGGTTCCAACTTCAGTCTGGCAAGGTCCTGTTACACTTTAAATGTGCTCTAATAAGCTTTCACACTTTGAGAGTCAGATAGAAATGTGAATTTGCACTGGTTTTCTAAGTATATTTAGAATTGGCTATAAAGTCCATTTTGTCTGACTGCTACAACTTGATTCCCAGCAACATAAAGATTCTGATGTCCCCAAAATATCAAGGCAATTTTCAAAATAACAGCTGCTGGAATTTGGCCAGTAAAAGGTCTTGCTAACGGGCTTTACATCCTTCCATTTGGGTCTAGCTGTAAACAATATGCAAGAGTCAACCAGAAATTTTCCTGCGTTCACTCTTATATTTACTGTAAAGTGAATTCTTATCCACATCTTTTCTGACTAGCAAATATCCATGCTACTTGTCCACCACTAGCTGCTGCCATCTGGTCGCTATGTGAACTACATCATACATTTTTATTCTTAAAATGGCAGATAACCTATAAGATTTATTTTAGATTGTTGCTGCAAGAGTTGAGTCACACTTGTTTTGCCCTTTTACAATGTCTTACCAATTTTGTTGGAGGGTATGTCAGGTTTTTTTGTGTGTGGTGGGTTGGGTTTTTTTCTGTGTTTTGTTGCTTTTGGTTTTTTTTAAAAGATAATTTAAAGATTTGTTCCTATTTTGAGATATGAATCAGCAGCATTGTGTAAAGCTTTTCAACAAGTGAGTTTGAATTCTTCCATGCCTTTTTAGAAAAAGAAAGAGGCTGTGTGGGAAGGCATGTGGAAAGTGTGGGAGTTCAGAGAACGTTCACTATGAAACCCGTCAGGGAACAGAAATTCAAGAAGCTGGGGAGAAGCCAGAGTGAGCAGTCAAGTCAGCAGTAGGTAAGAGTAATCTACTGCATCTTCAGAGGCTTTAAGTTATATGTCCTCCCTCTCCTTAACAAAGCTATCACTTCCTCAGAGTCAAAGCCAAAAGGGATCCTTAAAAATCCTTAAGCCACCACTGAAAAGTTCATACTAGCCAAACACGACAAGTACAAAATTACCCTGAATATCTTGCATTAATCATCGAAACTACTGTATGCTTCTCCATGCTGTCTGCTCATCCTGAGCTCACTTTAGCTACATATACACTTACTATAATTCCAGGAAGTCCAAAAATCTGGAGACAGTTTCACAGAGATCCTAGTTTTATAATCTGAACTATCTTAATTATAGCAAAGTACAGTAAAGTTGGAATGTGTAAGGGATCCTCATCAACTCAGAAGCTGTGCCAAGTGAAAATTGAAACATTACTAACTTCACATACAGTGGAAGGAAATTCCTGTCTACAGGAACATTTACAGAGAACCCAACAATATTCCTGGATTAACAGACTGAAAAAGCATTGACAATTGATCTGGATGAATCCAGCAACCTACAGCCCGTCAGCTATCAAGTACTCTACACTTGAGCACAAAGACTATTGTGATAAAAAGAATGAAACAAATGAAACAATTTCCTCTTGAACCCCGATGTGCAGTGAAAACAGTGTATTTTACATCTGTCATAATATACTGTCTCAAGATTAAATATTTTTGATTGCCTACAGAAGTTAACTTCCAGAAAAAGCAGCAGAATAGATCATTGAAAAAGAGTAGAATTTTCTCAATAATTATGGTTTGTAATCCTGGAGGTCTTCCACCCCCTAGAATATTTCAGTTATCACAGGCATCTTTGCATGTCACTTTTGTGACTGGATCCGGAGATAAAAAAAAATAAATCTTTTTTTTCCAATATTGAAAGTGAAATACACATTTACAAAGACACAGACTGAAATGTCTAAATAAAATACCAGTGGCTGTTTCCTGGAGCATCTAGTGCTAGAAATACCCTTGACAATTTTATTCCTTGCTAATGTTTAGCTCACACCTAAGAAATCCTCACAGAAATATTACAAATCTATCTCTAGCCATCTTTATAAGTAACTGCGGAAAAGCACCAGCATCTTGCACATACACAGAAAGATCCTGAAGCCATGCTCTTTCTGTATTTGGGCTGCTAGAATTGGACAGGCAAAATTAGATGCATCTCCTAAGGTACTGCTAATACGTTATACTCAAAAGTGCACAAAGGGGAAATCTGAAGATTGGCAGCACAAGCTCAAGGGCGATATTTCATATTCAGTGGGAACAGAAGTAGTTTGGGTTTGGAAATTTCCTTCTTAGGATATTTTCTATTTTAGATATAATAGTGGAACCACACTATCTATGCAATTAGGCTTAAAACAGCAAAAATGGACTTTCAGTGAATAACTACCATGTCCTGGGTGTGTTTATCCCAAAGTCTTTATCTGATTTTCTTCTGTTTGTATGTTTTCACTTCCTGGATCTGTTCTGACCTGCTGTCTATTCATTCACATTCCAGGCCTCAACCATGCTCATAAATACCCCTCTCCCCTCAGTTATTCCTTGTGTCTTTCTGTGGGTTTCTCCTCCCTCTCAAACATTTATGCACATTTTCACACTTATCTTTCCCTCCCCTCGCCCTCACACAAGGTTGCACACAACAAGGGAGCTGCATTTTCCTACATTTTTCAAAAGATGAACACACTGCATCATTCATGTCTTTCTGACAGCTTCCAAAGAGTCACAATACACATTACAGGAATAATCATCATTTAGTATTTCAGTTTCACAGTTACTACTGTTCTTACAGCTCCTAACAGATGTACATTAGCACTAGGACTCTTTATTTGCCCTCTGGCAAATTGTAAAGGCTCAGCTGTAGCAGACCATGATTGATTTTGGTGTGACGCAGTACTCTATGGTTGAAGATGCTGAAGTGTCAGCTAAGTTCTTCCCAACAGGGTTTCTGCCTTCTGCAGACCTTTATATAGAAACCATTCCATTAGCACTGCAAATGCAATCTCAACGGACAACAATTATAGCAAAGACCACCCTGTACACGAAAACAACAATGCACACATAACTACTAAGTAAATTGTACAGAATTATTGTTCCTATTCTGCTAGTTCTAAAGATGAGGGGTTTCACTTATCTGTAAACTGCATTATATAGTAGTGTTTTAGTGTTTTCTACAGAACTCATCATTTTCAAAACAAACAAAAAAGCAACGAAACAAAAACCTCATACCACCCCAAAAGCTGTACAACCAGGGGATAATGCTCCAATAACCACATTTTCCTTTTTCCACCTCCCAGACCCATACAAAAGCCAGAATTTGAAGGCAGTTTTTCATTGATAGCAAATGGCATCTGTAACCAGTTCTTTTTTAAAGGTTCCAACATACAAACTGGAGCCCACACAAAGGAAAACCAAAAAAAATAGGGTTAACTCTGCTTTATTATGAAGCCTTGCTACAGAGAAAAAAACAGTGAATTCAGCTTTATTGAGAAGCCTTGCTAAGTAGTTCCCAAATGTCCCAAAAGTTACTTCAGAGAGTCTTACCACCCCATAGATCGTAGAACCACCGCTGAGCAGCAGGAGAACAAGGAGACCCATCACAATATGGCAGAGGGAGGTAGGCACAGCCCTTGCTAAGCAGTTCCCAAATGTTCCAAAAGTTACTTCAGAGAGTCTTACCACCCCATAGATCATAGTTAGCATCACTGAGCAGCAGGATAATGAGGAGCTCCATCGGTACAGCACAGGGGAGGCAGGCACAGTGCTTGTTCAGGGCATCCCCTGTATCTTCAAAGGGCGCTCATGTCTCTCCCTCTCTCTGTCTTAAGACAGCCCCCTTATATCCCGCACCAGATTGAGTGGAAAAGTACAGGCTAGAGCTGCTGCATGCGTGGACAGTACGTGCAACAAGCCTTACCAGACTCATGATCCAGCTTTGCTAACAGCGGCTGCCTGATACCTGACTATATTGTTGTAGTCCCTTCTTGTTACCTTCTCCAAAGGTCAGGTTCTCATGGATACACACATAGTTTTTGCAGCAACAGTACTGAGGTCCTTTTTCTCAGCACTTATACTGGATTTGGTTCAACTAGGAATTTTCTGTCATGTCTCACTT
The DNA here is from genome assembly GCA_013400035.1 of Rynchops niger. NCBI lineage: Eukaryota > Metazoa > Chordata > Aves > Charadriiformes > Laridae > Rynchops > Rynchops niger. Next base: position 322,877 of record VXBH01007257.1, read on the forward strand.
GGACCATCCTCTATTATCCCTAACAGAGCATCCAATAACTGGTTTTCTGTTTGAGATGCAAACAGCGTATAAAAATCACAACATTTAACAGAAAACTTACTCTGGCTCATTTTGCCAACACAAACAATAGTTGTGAGAAGTAAAATACTCCACTCAAAATGAAACAATTCACTTTCAGCACTCAAAAGCAGAGAAAATGCAGAAGTATATACAGATAATCCTGAAACAGAGGATGGGTGGAATAGCTCTGTTTCCTTCCAAGAGATCAAGCTCCAGAGTTAGAACAGTCTTAGCAACTGTAAACTAAATCTGGCTTTTCTTCCTTTGCCTGCTTAATTGCAAAGATTCCAATCAACATTTCTCACACAGGCAATCAGGCTCTGAAAGATGCTGAACTGACCTCAGTGTCAGGCTTTGGGTTGTGCTGATGGGATACTCCTATCTGTAACAGAAAACCTCTGCTCCACTTTGTATTAAAACAGGTACATATTCATGGAACGAAAAGAAAAAAGTATGATTTTCTGATGTTTTGGACACTCATCTAGGAAGCAGTGGATTGTGGTTATCAGTAAGTGTTTATGCCAAGCAGAAAAAAATTAACAGGAAAGAATAAGAGGGAAAACCACTGAGCACAGAGGTCACAAAAGTGACATGAACAGAAGAGATTAACAGCTCAAAATTGTTTGAACAGAGAGAGAAATGAGGTATGGTTCTCATGCTTTAAAGGACTGCCCTAACCCATGATTAATAAGAGAAATAATCCCCACAGTCCAACACCAGTGATTCTAGTCATTTCCCTAGAGAAGAGCTGAATTCACGTATTATTTTTGGAGAAAAACAATGGGAGGGCAGGGACAGAGTCCTGCATGCTGTGATGCAGAGTACCTCCATCAAAATATTCCTGCTTTTGCAAATCTATTGACTTCCCAGATACAGCTAAAAAATCCAGAGGCACTTACCAAAAAGGTATGGAATAGCTCAACTTTTCTGCCAGTTATTTCAAAATTAGTAGAAGCTGTTGCTCTTAAAGTAGTAATATCTTGCGTTTTAGTTTTCAGGTGAGGGTCACAACTTCCAAATCTTCATTCATCATTAAGGAACCCAACATTTTCAGAGTAATTAAAAAATCTTTTCAGAAGAAATCATTCATAATATAGTAGAGTAATGTATAGGGCATACAGCAGGAGAGGGCTGTAGCTTATATTTTAAATTTATTAAAAACTTTCCTAGTAAAAAATTATCAACATATAAATGTCTACATGCATCCAATGACTCAAGAATATTTAGTGGAGATAAACTCTTCAGGCATGTAATTGATGTAAACAATTAGGCACTTTATTTGTGTTTATAGAGTTTATGTCTATCTATTCTTAAATACTGAGGAAGTAAGTTTTTCCACGTTTTTATATACAAATATAGAGAGGAGTTGCACAGTTTGACTACATGCATATATAAATTACACATGACTACATATACATGATGCACCGTGCTGCTAGACGACTTTCTATATTCACCTTTTCAGAGTGGACTCATCTTTAAAGTGCTGGAAATGGAAGTGAGCATGGAAGTGTTACCTGTTCAACTTATGTTTAAGAGAAATATGTACCATATGTAACACCTTAATCAGAAGAGGAACTACCCTTTTTTTTTCCTTCCAGGACCTACAAATCTAGCAAATGGCAAAGGGGTAACTTCTCCTAGAGCTAGAACTAACTCAGGTCCTGCTAGAACCACAACATAGTTTAGTTTGGGAATAAAGCCTAAATTCAAAAATCCATGTCATTATGGGAAAAAAAAAACCTGTACACAAATGAAAAACAGAAAAGCTACATGTGTCTAAAATGAAGGCAAAAGGCTTGTATTGGCAGAGATATTACGTGTATAGTTTATTTTGATGTTAAGCGTCTAAATGCTAGAGTACTATTAACCATAACAGTAAAACTCAGCTCTCGAATAGAAAGAAAAAATATACTGGTCTTAAGCAAGTACGTGCACAGAGTACATTGTAGTACACAATTTGTTGGTTTTAGATTGTTTGGATAAAATTCCCTTCTTCAGAAGAAAAAGAAAACACACTTCTGCTGCACATCAGTATCAAATTGCTCTTCAGTTAACTGAATCTTCACTTTCCCAAAAGAGCAATAGAGATAATTGCTTTCTGCTGTTATTAATTTGTAAGAATTTGTTCTCAAGTATTTTGGTTTGTAGATACATTTTGTGGCTTGCCACTGAACTGCTACAATCCAAGTGAAATTTCAATATTAGCTGGTCTACTGTTGGGCAGAAATGGATTCACAGGAAAATGACTGAATTGCTTCTGCCTGCAACTATTTACACTTAACAGTATTTTTCTCAAAATGCATTCTGGAACGCTTGATCACTCTTATGCAATTGTATTTAAAGATATTCTACTGCTTAGTTCAATAAAGAAACGTGTGCCCAATGAAAGACTGCGCTCCTGAACTGCTTGTCCTGATATACATAAGCTCATCTTTGCACATATCAGAATAGCACTTCCACAGAATTTTATACAGTAGTATCCTAGCACCTGGCAGCACTACTGTAATTCAGAAAAGTCACTTTATACTTATTTTATAGGCAAAGAACTGAAGCACTCAAAGATACTAAAACTTAGAACCTCAGCAGCACTCAAGTACCAAAAACAACGGTTATGAATGGTTTCTAGGGAGTCTTGAAACCATTAATACAGTAATTCACAACACCCAATTTTAAGTCAACTAGGTACAGTGTCTGAAGCTGATTTCATCAGGAAGTATCTGAAGTAGCTATGTTTATCCTTGTGCACACTCAGATGGAACTCAGTGTTTATAACACTGTTAACATGTATCCCCTGCTGGGATCAATGAACAAGGTAATCCTCCTTCCTGATCCCTGAAACACACACCCATCATAACAGGCTCAGCAGATAACATAGCAGGGACTGCTCCTACAGAAAACAAGAGGCTATCCTTTTCTAGTTAACTTGGCCAAAATATCAAAGACTCAGATTAAACCTTCAGATTAAGACAATTCATATTTATACTTCTGATAAAACTCCTAATCACACTGGGATCATGATCAAAAGCTGCTCAAGTGACTGAGCAGCACACAACTGATGACAGCCACAAAACACACAGCTCCTGCTTTCAATATTTTGTATAAACAAACAAACACACATAATGCTTGCATCTCTACACCTAAGAAAACTATCCGAGAGTCTTAAAGAAAAATGCCCATTACACAAAGTGGAAATACACTGCAATTCAACAAGAATTCATCTGCTACCGTATATTTCATTTTTGCCTATTTGACAGTGTAGGCAGCAGTAAAAGTTCTTAAATCATAGTTTTAACTACCGGGGGCGGGGGGGAGGGAGGAGGGGGGGATACTACAGACTTGCTCATCTATTTTTTAAAGCTAAATACTGTACTAATTTCAGAGACACTTATTCAAAATAAGTAAATGTTCATATTACGCATAAATTTAACAGAATCTCTGCCAACCAGGAAAGTAACTTTGTACAGTCCTTCATAATACTATCAGCCCTTGTACCAGAAAAGCACAATGGCCCTTCTTGAGCATTTAATAAATGTGTTAATGTGCGAACTGCTGAAAATAGCAGTTTAGATCTACTAGCTTCTTATTATGTACTTACAAACTTCATTATCTTCATCAGACACTAGACTTGCACTGACAGAATGAAACCTGTCAGAATTGTTAAAACTCTCAAACATCTGTTAGCCTTAAAACCTAGGACAAGTACAATCCTTGTTTTCTTAGGAATCGGCCACAAACGCATCTTTAATGAGTGATGCAACTGCTGAACAGTTTATTACTTTCATAACAACAAACAGCATAATAATGAACAGCAGCAGTTTATTACTTTCATAGAACAGCTCTGACAAGAACAGCAGCCTTCCACAAAAGGTAGAATAGCTTTCCTGATACCTTCTTGTTCCTCTGATAAAAGCTGGAAAATAATTAGTTTGGACCATTCACATATGACCCAGAATTAACAGAAACATGACCGCTTGGTGGCAGTAAAAAAAAAAGACCCAAACTCAAAAACCTAACAGCGATGGACATACTGCATGAAGGATAAGAAAAGCATACAATTACACAGCAGGATAGCATAGCCTAACTCTGAGGTGCTCCTGAATAGAGGACATCTGAAAGGATATCCACATATGGAATACAGTAAAGTAGCAGGCAGTAAATGAGAAGAAAGTACAAGCTGTGGGTAAGACACTCACAGAAAGATGCCTCAGTTTCTTTCACTAAAGTCATTTTAGAGAAGATTGTTATTATGCATTTGCTATTAGAGCCCAAATGTTTATCTAACCAAAGATAAATCAGGATTCTTTGATTCAAGCACAAAAGACCTCTCTACTCCAGAAGTCAGTCTATAGGGGCACTCCTCAGTGAGCTTTTAACTACAGCTATTATTAATCTCCGAGCAGTTTCAGGAGGTCACCAGCAAATATGGGGTTTTAACGTTTCTGCACAAATATTACAACACAGGCACAATATTTGTTTTGAAGATCTCAAACTGAGAAGCCTTTCTGTGTTAAATTGTTATCTGGCTAGTATTCCCTAACAGTTGGCAGCAAACAATTAAAGTAAAATGTCAACACCTCTATTTTCTTGCAATGTGTATCTTGGCTTTAATTATACTGCTGATTCTTCTCGCCTTCTTCGAGAAGATGAAGGGGGAAAAAAATTCAAAGGAAGAAAACAAATAGCAAGTCATTTATTTGAGACCAGGATTTCACAGTCAGCACAGATTCACAAGACAGTAGCCGCAATACTTCCAAGATAGTTTATTAAGCTGTGGCAGAGTTTCTTCTGTCTGTTTTACCTTCCACAAGTAACTAAGCACCCATACTCTTTTAGGTGCTAATGTATCTACTAATAAATCACAAAGTTAACAGCTTTTCTCAAAGACAATAATTAGAAATGCAGAATAATGAACAGAGAAAAGTGAATAGAAAAAAAAATACATAACGTAATGACAATGATGTCTCAAACAGCAATTTTTCATCAGTATCTATTTTTCATGCAGTAATTATAATGTTAATCTGTTCTTCTGTGACAAAAAGGCACCTCCAAGTTATTAATTACAACTAATATCTGTAATATTAATTTTAAATAATTCATGCAATAATTTATATACTAATAATGTAATTAGACCAAGGTTACGATCTCTGAATAGTAGATCAGTACTCAGTTCATGTTGGTATCTACTTTCTTCTGACACAATGTTTCTGGAGGCTTAATTAAGGCCTGCAGCATGTTTCAGCCTTTACTCATTATATAAATATTCTACTACCTCTTTAGACTGTTCTTCCTCCCTGCCCAAAGGGGCTATATTTAATGTTATGGCTGGACAATTTGTAAGGTTCACTAGAAGGGCAGGGGCATGTCCAAGAGCTGTGCAGAGGAAAAACACTCCTGTGTCCTATAAACAGCAAACTGTTTTCTGACACTGCTTCCTGAAACTTTTTCAGGAAGTCTTCATCTTGTATAGTATGCTTGTTCTAAAAGACTTTTTCCCCTGACTGCACCAAGTCTACTGCAAACTTATGCAAGGCACAGATAATCTATCTAAAAATCAGACAAGTACCAACAGACACTGTAGAAACAAGCACCACGTACACCTACAGTAACCACCTCTCCTCAATAGCCTCTCACAGTGCTGTGAGATCACCTGTGCCAAGATGCCAGTTTACCACTGAGCATTAGTAGGACAGCAACTGCAGTTTAAACCAGAGCAAAGCGCTGCTTTTCTTCACTCTAAACTCATGATGGTTCCCAAAAGTCATGTACGTTCCTGTACAAAAATCTGTATAGCTCCCAACTGGCCAAGTAACCTCTCTTTGTGTAACAAGTTAGGGGGAAGAAGAAAGTTCTTACGTTTTCTCCTTTTGAAATACCTCATTTTCCAAAACGCAGGGGTGGGGAAGAAAGTAAAAACTTAGTAAAAATTAGCGAGCCTTTAAGTTACCCTTTTCTTAGAAAAGCACTTTAGATCTTTCTCTACTCCATGCCGTTACCTAATACTTGTCCTATGGACGAATCACGTTATCTGCTTGATCAATTCAGATTAAAGTTTAGACACAAAGACCATTGTAGCAAAATGTTTTTTTTTCAGTAGACCATAATGGTTGTACTGCTTTTCCCTTCCCAGACTAGTTTGCATACCACATAAGACTGCTATTCCTCAGGACCCATCTATGCAACTCAGACTGCAATGAGTATAAATGAGGGGAAAACACTACACTGTTTTCCATTCTTATCTGTGTATCATCCATATGCTTACTGGATAACTCTTGGCTGATTATTCTCCTCCTGGTTCCCATCAACAGGAACCAGATAACGCATCTGCTTTTCACCCCATGGACTGATGGGGGAAAAAAGTATTCTTGATTGGCTAAGAGCATCCCATTGCACTCTAATAATACAGTCATTTAGATTAATCTGAAAACATGCTTTCTATTATGGAGCTCCAATTTCCTAGGAGAAATGTCTTAAGCGTATTAGTAGTATGCTGTTCAAGACTGCTTGTCACAAATTTTGTCGTCTTTCTACAACTCTATTTAAGAATTATGACAGACATTTGGAAGATACTTCATCTTTACAAACAGTGAAATCTAAATAGTAAAGCCAGAAAGATGTTCACGTTTGCTGCACCTCACCTAGTATTAAAGGACAATTTCACAGTAGTGGCTCAACCAAGTCATACGGGAAGTTGACACCCATAGTAAGGGAACTACTGACTCACTTCAAGTTGTGCTTGTAAACTCCATTCATTTTTCAAGACACACAATGTCTTCTTGCAAATATAACTCTTCTGGACTAGCAGCCTCTTGTGAACATTTCTGGCAACATCTAGATGTTTCTCTGACCATCTTCTCAATACAACCATTGTCTCAGTCCTAAGACCACTTACCAAAACAACTGGCAGTGAAACAGTTGCAACTACACCTAGAAAATCTGAAAACTAGCAACTGTATAGTTAACGCTATTTTTTTTCTTAGATTTGCAAGTCAGCAAAATGGTATTCAATAGATGAAGAGAAATAATATAAAGAAAATCTTCCACTGAGTTAGTATGACAAAATGATTGGAGAGTGCAATTCATTCAGAGATATTGTATATTGACAAAGAAACTCCTGATGTTAGCAATGATTTAAAAAAAAAAAAATAAAATCAGCCACATTACAATACACCAGTGCTTCTGAAAGGTGCATGATAGTTTGTCATTGGTAATTACGTTGTCCATTTTTCCTGAGGTAAGGTAGTACAGAAACAGATAGAGGAAGCAAGCTTTGAGAACAGTTCTGGCACACTAAGAAAGGGAAAGTGATGGAGCTGGTCAATCCATCAGTGACAATTACTGGTACTGCGTCCTGCCAGATCACTACAAGACATTAACCCCCTGCCTGTGATCTGAGATCACCTCTGTACCACAAGTCATGGAAAACAGAACAGCGAAATAAACATGCAGTAAGGTAGAATAGAAAGTTAATCATTGTGTACTCAACTACAGAGATTTACTAAGTAATAATGAGTGTACAGCAAAAACCTGAGACCTCTGAAATCCTGACTCTCTGAATAGACTATGACAAAAGGCATCTGAAAGAAGTAGTGACAGAACATCCCAATAAGCATATCATATTTGTATGTCAAATCTGAAACCACCTTAATTAGTGCTCTCAGTCCACAGTTATCTTCACCAATATGGAAGTTACTCATGGAGATGAGGTAATACTCATATCAGCAAGGGAAAGTTATGTGATAAGCTGCAAAACAGCCAACGACACTTACCCTGATGTTGCTATATATCTCACAATTTCTAAACTAATTCAACAAACTCAAATCCACCACTTCTGCTGACCAAGAGACCGTATCTAAAAAAAATAAAGTCAAGCTACTTCATGTACTTTTGAATAAAGCTACATTAATGTTTGGGAGCCAAAAGACATCCCATTATGCTACGATTCAAGACTAGCGTTTAAGACCCTCCCTGTAAGAAAAATCACTTTCATGCAAACCAGAGTGTGAATGAGAAAATGGACGAAAATAACTCATGAAGGACTCATCCAAGACAATTGTCCTCAATGCCTTTAACGTCCACATATGATTTGTCAGCAGAGATTAAATGCTAAGAGCCTTCCACTACCATTCATTTAATTCAATTCTACTGAACCACTTTCATCTCAGCAGAACTGAACTTCCACTAGTGGAGCTTCCATGAGTAGATCCAAACTTGTACTTCTTATTTCTAAGACAAAACTGAGTGCTGAATCATACACAGATGGTAACTGCTGCTGTAGTCTATAGCACTTGTCACTCAGGCCCTTTGCCAACTCACACCATTTTCAGACAATCCTACACACCTGTACTTCTGCCTTTTAAACTATTTGGTTTGTCACATTCTCAGCTTATCCCATCACTCTATAGGACTGCAGGTGCTGGCTACACAAATCCGTAACTAAAAGCTTAATTTCACCATTATTTATCTTCTATTCCATAAAAATTAGCATGGAAGCAGCAAAGAAAAAGAAAAAAACAAATATAACACTTCGTAATTTCCCAATGCCCATCAGGCAAATCTCTTTCCTGACATGTACTGACCCACAGAAGAAGATGCTAGTGGAAACTATAACCACCATTGTTCAAATAGGATACTTAAAACACAGAGTCAGGATCTCAGCAGCTTACTGAGAAAGAGAAATCTATTCAACAAAAATCAAAGCAACTCATATTAATCACTTGTCCTCCATTAGCTGGAGTTTTTAAAAGGCAAGTGAATGAAGACAAACGCAAAACTGTACCCATCTTTCACAGCAAAGAAATACACTCCTAAACATGTGACTTCAGCTCAGAAAAACACTGAGCTATCACAGAATAATCTCCGAATTCAAGTCTGCTAGAACTAAAATCATGGTAAGGCTGGAAAAATCGTAAAACATTCAGCTACTCATTGAGGAAAACCAGGCTTCTAGTTAGTGTTTTTGACCATAGTCAGTTCTAGTTGAAGAAGCAGTAACGGTCTTTCACATCAAGATTGAATCTGATGAGCTATTCGTACTTTAAATTTTTTTGTTTGGTTTCCCCTGCATTAAAGGTCCATTCTACACTCACGGCTTTAGGTTTGTGTCTCCACCACACGCAGAAAAATTATGCACACAAACTAACCCCTCTTTTCAGAGAGGCCAAGTAATGAAAGGGACCTGCCATCCATTCCAGGAGCTCCCCTGCGCCTTCATGACTCAGGCAATGTAAGCACAGGGCACACTGGAGACCACATCTGCCCAGCGGCACAGACACAGATTCCAGAACTGCACAGAAAGCTCCGAACCCACAGGGATCAAATACTGCTGGCTGACTGTAGATCTTAGTCAAAACTGCTGATTTTGCTTACCATCCATCACATTCATGTCATTACAAAAAAGCTTTTCCATCTTTCCTAGTTTGAGCCAACAAGCCAGGCCCATCGCAAAGTAAAAAGATTCCATACGGCAGCTACTTTTCTCCCCTCTTTCAATATCATTTAATTTTTAATGTCAGACTATATTTGTCTTTTACTGTTCAAGCAAGATGTAACCCTTTATCTCCCCTTAGAATCACATCTCCAATTTTCTCAGGGCCAATAAAAGTGACTTATATTTTGCAATACTGTTGTTCTGCTGCTTTTGTTCTTGTTTTCCACTGTTATTAACAAACACATCAGCATTTCATTAGTGAAGAATTCTCCTCCATCAAGGAATAACTCAAATCCTTTAAATTCTAAAGGGTTGGTGAAGGCAAGCATGCATGTGATTTAGGTACAGGCAAGGAGTTTTGAAGTGTAAATACTATTTTTAGAATACTAATAATTCATACTAAGTTATACTCAGCAAACAGCCAAGGAGCAAACTGAAGTACCCTAAAGTAAACTGCTTATACAACTGCAGAAAATACACATGGCCTTAGTGGCAGGGCCTATTACCATTCTGCTGTGCAAGGGATGATACAGGGAGCAAGCAGTTCGGGGAGCAGGGGCACACACATCTTCTACATTTGTGCTGGCAAGTAGAAGTTCCTGGTAGACTCCCAGATTAAAGAGGAACAGTATATTCACATCCTGACTTTGGCTGAAAAATACAGTACTTCAACCATTTGACAGCACACACGGTAAAGGAACTGTTCTATCACAGCATTTTCATATAAAAGGGATTAACATTAATAGGGTCTTTGAAAGCAGAGCCTCTAAAGCTGAACCCCACAATACTGGTACACAGCTCAAATATCTGAAAATGCCTACAAAAAGAAACCCTAGCAAGAAGTCCTAACCTTCACTTGCTTTACTACTTTAATAGCCATGCTATTGTTATGCTCCAGAAAAAGTATAAAGAAAGATTTTTAAGAGTCTATTAACAGGTATGTATTACTTCCACAAAAAATTTAAGATTAGTAAAATGAAAGCTTTCCCAGTCACACTTACAGAGAGTACAGTTAGTTTGCATAACTGATCCCTTCTTACCATGAAATTATTCAGTGGGTTCTTATCTATGAAAGTTGAATTCCCATAATTAGAGAAAACTATTATAATGAAGACAGTCACAATCTGAGTCATCTTTTAGGACTAACTCTTCCTAAATGTATTTCAACTCTATTTTTACTACACCTTCCAAGGATGCATTTCCTTTTTATTCCAAGGGACATTAAAATCTTTAAATGGTAATTATTCTTTATTGGGTAAGGCTGTATTTTACTCTTCATATATTCTAAACTTTTGAAAGAAGATTAAAAGCAAGTAATTCTCAAACATGATAGAAATACAAGAGTTATGAGATGCTTAGGACTGTATTACACAACCAATCTCTAGATATTAATAGCGGAGTGGCAGTCCTCTGTTTCAAAACCAGTGGTAGGAAAAAGCCTAGCTGACTCAATTTCCATATTCCTATTTGTTTAGTAAAATATTTCTTACCTTATCCAGGTACATTAACAGGAAACCTAATCTTGGATGCTGTTTGATAGTAAGGAAAACAGTTTCTCTCTTGGATAAACTCAATGGAAGAGGGGGGAAAAACTCAGGTTTTCTCACTGCATCAGGAAACTATCCAGTAATTTAATTCCTAAAACTTGTTAGTTGAAACAATTCTTTCTTACCTCAAAATAGTCCTCTGTAGTTTATGTACACACAATTTCCAATGAGGCAACTAATAAACTGCTGAGTCATTTCCAATCCATTTTTCATTTGTATACTTGGGAGAAAACCTTAATTCAAAGTCTTTTATAAATCTTTAATAGGGAAAATTGTGAAAAAAACCCTGTCACGTCAAACATGGCAACAATATAGAGGGTAAACCAACAGATCCTAGCTATAAAGTTAGGGTTAAAGAATTATTTGTTTAGGAACATCTACCACATTAGTGCAATTGAAGATTACTTGCTTTTATGAAGTATAGTTAAAAATCTAGAACAGTGAATATCCTTCCTGATTAATTATAGATGAAACAAACTTTCTGAAAGGTTGTAGAAGTCACTATTGAGTAGGTTTGCAAATACGAGTACATCCTACTTTCCCAGATAAGAAAGCTTTCACTTCAGAAAATAACAAGGGGGAAAAAAAAAAAAAAAAAAAAAAAGAAAAAACACAAACAAAAAAACCACAGGCCAGTTAGGCAACGCAATACTCAGCAACCTACATAAAGTTACATCATTACTTATTGACAGTGACAAGTGCAACATTAAGGGTAAAATATTACACATTTAAACAAAATGAGTAATTGCTGTACACAGCTATTTAACACACATTACAGAACAAGGTGAACAGCGGTCTCTTTCTTCTAGCTAAAAACTCTATTAGCCTAATTTACAATTACCCACACACTAGAAACAAAGCTGTCATGGCATAAAAATGTCACTGGTGACAGTTTACATTACACCAGTACTCAGATCACAATGGAACTGTTCGCATCAAATTACAATCAACTCGAAGGAACACAGTAATACTATAGCTGCAATAATGTAAATCAATCTTCCAGCAATTCCAATTTTTTCCAGATGTTTTAAAAACATTATGAAAGGTCAAAAAAGTCACACAATTCTAACCCATTCTGTTCTTAAAGAGAAGTCTGAGAAAATTTAAATATTCTTTTGGGTCTTAGTGCTACAGTAAACATACTGGGCACATTTATAGGGCAGTCTTGCACATGAAAATTATTCACAAAAGTACTTTTATAATTAAAATTTCCTGGGAGACATTTTGAGAAAGAATTTTATTGGTTTAACCTGCAAAATCTATTGTAATTCTGCCTTTATAGAAGTGCTTAAATCTATCTAAATTAAGTATCTATTTAGATAAATGTAGCCTAGTCCCATTTTCCTTTTCCCCACCTTTAATTATTTGCTTGTTTTGCTTAAAATTAATGATCACCTTTTCCTCTTAGGAGTAGCGATGCTTCCCAACTGCCTGTGGTGAGACAAGGCTTTTCCTTTTATATGATACTACCATTATCAGGTATGCTCATATTTCACATTATATTTTCAAAAGAAAAAAAAAAATAAAAATCACAGCTTGCTTCCACTTCTAGCAAAACTATATTGGCATCACATATAGAATCTCCTTGCAAATCTCAGATTACATGATAGCCAAACCAGGCAGTCAACAAACAATATGTCGCATTACCACTTCGAGAATATCGCTGTCTAGTTTATGTCATAACTACCCTACAAGACAGTATTAACAGAGTGAAGATTATTTTAAAAGTTATGAATACTTACTGAATACTGAAAGTTTGCTAATATGTATTTTAAGGTCTATTTTAAGAGTTCCTGAATAGTAGGGTGAAAGTCAACTGACAGCACCGATTTTACAGGGGAAAATTTCCACTAAAACCTATTATTCTAAGTTATTTAAGCAACTTCTCTGTGTTTTAGCTACTGAAATAGTACAGCTAACAACCACTGTAGCTAGTAGAGTAAGTCAGTTAAGACATTCTGAACCAGAGAATTCATTGTTAAAGAGATGCTGCTATGTCAGTAAATAAGAATAATCACAGAAAAGGTCTACTATGTGGAAGAACAGGGTTTGTGGTGTGGCAGTATTATAGTTACTGTGTTTTATTCTCTATACACATGTATGATCAAAGTTACAGAAGAGAAGCAAAACTTCAAATATTTTGAAGATAATTAGCCACAGTAAAAGAGTGAAGGGACTTGCTATGCAGGCTATGGAAAAAAGGTAAGGATGAAAGTGACAGGTTTTGTGAATTATAAGCAGCAGAAAGAAACTGTCACAGCAATGGTACCCATCTTAAACCACAAAAAAAAAAACAAACCAACCACCCCACATCCATTTCTTCCCTCCCGATTTACAATCTCTCTGTGCCTTTTTTTTTGGTGGGGTGGGGAGGTTGGGTGGTATGGTGGGAGTGTTTTGTCTTTTCCTTTACTCAGCTGAAGAAATTGTGCTTTCATCATTCTGAAAGCAAATTAACGGTTAAGATAGTTGTTCTAATCTTCGCTAGCAATAAATACATTCTAAACTCTGGGGCGATCTGCCACTCTCAGGACCATAACCCTTAAAAGCTTCATTGATCCTGAAAAACTTACATTTTGGGAAGTCATTAGCATAAAGAGATATTCGTGAGACACCTGCTACCAACTTTGCAATTAACATCTAATTGTTGACTCAGCACTGTAGGAAGCAATATCATCTCAGCAACTATCTTTGCAGTGACCCACCCCAAACCATTGCAAAGTTTGAGTGTCCTTTAATACAGACTTTTCTTTGGAAGTCACAAAGAAAAGACTGCTGTAAATAAATCTAGGTATTGCTTAATAAGAGGAAGTGTCTTCTAGATACTATAAAAAGGGTGAACTCCATAACAAATCTAGACAGGTGAGGTACATACCACAGAGTCATCATAACATCCTGCACTAAAGCATCTCTGATCATCTTAATATACACATTCAGGATTGTTGTGACACTGCCTCACTTTGATGTGGACACAGTGACACAGAAAAGAATGTCCTGAAGTATCCTGTTATATTTCTCTCTCTCTCACACCTCAGCAACAGATGCTTTTTACCAAGAGGGTGAGATCTACCAAGGGAGGAAAAAACCTACTCTTAAACCTGCCCCCATGTACATCCTCAATTTATACCGTGCCAGTAGCTGTAGCCAGAGTGTCTATGGTAGGTTTGCCTGCCCAGTATGCAGCGATAGGGACAGTGGCTGAGGTTATCTCAGTGTGTCACAAATTCTGGAAAAATAATGCTCACTGGGACATTCAGTAGTTCCTGGTTTACTAGGAATGCAGCTGCAATACTTCTCTGCCAGTCCCACTGGAAGCCTAGTCTTTTTTGACAGGACAGGAAAATGAAGTGTAAGGTTTTCCCCCTCTGAAAGAAGCATCTATCCTTAAACTTCTTAAGTATATTACCTGTAAGTATATTATATTTAGAAACAGTGTATCTGTATTTCTTTCCTGTGAAGAGGTACTTATGCTTAGAACTCAATCTTTGTTTTCTGATCATTACCAAAATCAGTGCCCCTAAACCTCAGCTTGAGAAAGCACAGTATGAACATATCTGCAGCCAAAGCACATGGCCCACAGAGCACAAGAACATAACTTCAGGAGCAAGTGTGACAATAAAGAGAATTAGGAAACTTTGTTTGCAAAACAGGAAACTGCAATAAAAGCAAACGGATTGGAAGTCTAATGGTGGGATAAAAATTAAGTATTACAGCCCTGGACATAAAGATCAAGAGAGTAACAGCCTCCTTTATCTAGAAACAATCACTGCAAAAGCATATCTAAAATGGGATATTTATAAGTCAGGCTAGTCACAAGTCCTCTATAGCACTACCTTTTTCCTTCAGGCTGTTGTGACCTAGCTACTGTCAGAGTATGCACAGCTATTTTCCTTTCAGCTATTCCAATGTATTTTATTTATTTATATTCTTGGTGCATAGCTCCATTAAATAATCTGCAATTAGCACCTGCCTGATGCTCTTTACAAAACACTGCTACTCCAGGCCTGCTCAAAGTTAAGCGGATGCGTTTGCCATGGCATCAGCTTTGCCTTGGCCTGCAGCAGCAGCTCCCAGCAACCAGTTAAAGCATTGGCTGAGGGCATTAAGGAAAGCTTCTGACCTTTCCAACACACAGCACATTTGAGGAATCCAAAGCAGAGCTGAATGCCAAAATACTGGTCTCTTCCCTTTGGTCAAGCTCAGAAGAGCTGAAGTTGACGAACTAACTCCTTTTGATATTTAATTACATGAGGGTGTTAAGTGCATGTAGATAAGTTTAGGGGCAGGTAGTGCTTTTCAGTGTTGGGTTGGGATTTTGGTTTGGGAGGGGGAGGGTGGGGGGTGGTGGTGTGTTGTTTGTTTTTTGATTTTGTTTGTGCTGTCTTGTATGGTTTTCCTTATTGCTTTTCCAAACTTGGGAATGGATTTCAGCACTAACCGCTGAGTCAGCTGCCCAGAGGTTTGCATGCCACTGGAATACAACTCATTTTAAGATAGATTCTTCCCCTCAAAACAATCACTTAAAGATGAGCAGGTGCTTGATAATTAAGATGTAAGGGGTTTCATTTACTATGATTACATGTTTGTTTAGTCAAGGGGGAAAGATGTGCACTGATTCTTTTATTAAAGGCACAAATGCTCACATCTCCAATTGTTTGGTCAGCTACTAAATAAAAGCTGTCCTTAACTTGGTCCACAGTTCCCCTCTCATTGAGGCAGAGGACAGTGTCAAAAAAAGTAGTACAGACTTCAGAACCGAACTCTGAACTATCACTAGGAAAAGGTTAGGAATAAATTTATGTTTTATTAGCCATTTTTTAATCAACTTCAGAGGAACAAGATGAATTAACGCTTATCTTAGCAGTCTGGATATTTGGTAATATTCACAAAATTAAAGAACTAAGTGTCAAAACAACTCCGCCAAATGGGGGAAGTACTGAGTCATTTATAACGCTCATTTCAACAGGCAGTTCCCACTACATTTAAGGCTGTAGAAATATTTCCAGTGTAATTTAATTGCTTTCAGTTTATCATCTCATTAAGTAGTCTCCACCTTTTGTACTGAAATTATCTTAGCTTTGTTTTTCAATAGAAGACACTTCTGGAAATTTTGGACAAATTAGTCTATTCACTTGGAATTCAGAAACACAGAAAGACATTTCATTGTGTGTGTAATTTTAAAAGCATTTGACTTTAAGACTTTAAATAACATTTCCAAATAATACATTTATTATCTTAAAGCATAATGCAATTGCCATCACTTTAGACAGGCAGATTTCTACATTCACAGAACAGGCTTGCTGAGAAGTGATTGTTTATTGGGTTTACTCTGAGATGCTCTACTGCAATCACCCCACCTTATTCCCCCTACATTTTTGATGGTGGTATCAGTCAGGTAAATAAAATAATTGTGTAGTTTATTATCATCAAGAGATTCTGCATGAGGTCTGAAAACTGTACATATGAAAATGTATGTATTGTTTTTCCCATGTAATTACAGTTGAATTACTTCAATAGATATCAACAATGACTTCACTAAGGTCTTCGGTAGAGGATCCAAACAAAAAACATATTCCTTCTCATCTCTTTAAGGGAGACCAAGTTTCATTGAAAGAACTTATCTCAAGATGTTATCACTGAACATGAAAGCATCCAGAAACAAGGACACAACAAGATTTAAGTTATACAGTCATAGCCAGATTTTTTTTGCAATTATGTCTGACAGAACAGCCCAAACGTAGTCGAACTTACTGCTTTTTCCATTTGATTTCTTCTGAAAATATCACTAAAAAAAAAATCTAACAGGCATTCTAATACATCAAAATTTCATTAAAATCACCAGTATGATACATAGAGTAAAACATCTGTTCTCAAGACTTACCAATCTTGTGGTCCAGAACAACAGAAGTTTGCATACATGTAATGTTCTAGGACACCTAACATGAAATTACAGCCTTGTTAGCTTTCACTATTTGCCTTATCCCATGAATTGCACCTGCAGAAAGCTATGCTGCTGGCTGACAAAGTTTCTAGCATGAAGCTGCTAAGAAAAGTATTAAAATGTAACTTCAAGAAACTCAAAATATAAAAAGAATAAATTAAGTCAATAGGGATATACTGAATTATCATGTCTGCAAAAGCTGTGCAAGTACTCAAGTTTCAGAGAAAAAATGTGCCACATTACAGAATTAGTAACATTAGTACAGAATGAGAAATAATGGCTGATATAAGATGCACTGTTATAGAAATGATGATTTTTGTGAAAATCATTAACATTCACAGACACAGAAGGGCAGGGGCAAAGTTAGACCTTTGCTTTGTTATTTTAGTCCCCTGTGCTCTACAATTAAGCTTAATAGCCATGCAATATTTTTTAGCAGTTTTGAATGGACTACTGTTTCTATTTTTAGAACTGCCACCGTTAGTCTGCCAGAAGTGTTGATACATAAAATGCATTTTTACTTCTACTATTTTGGGTTGCCTCTTTAAACTACTTGAATATGAAGCAATTAACATTAGAGACCAACTTTTACTGGTGTTTTGGGATTTCTTTCATTACATTTGATCACTTATGGATATAAAGCTAAATACAAAAGGAACACAATAGCTACAATGTTGAACACCTTCTGGGAGGAAAGAGGCAACACAGAAGTAGTTAATAAATCTGGGAAAAATCTGTTCTTTGCCTAAAGAACATACAACACCTTGAGATATTGGCAAGGAAGCAACAATTCCAACAAAAATTCATTAGTTCACAAATATTAATGCAAAATAAAACATTATCAGCTCAGAAGCAGAGACAATAGAATGTCAGAGATCAGCATTTGGGACTGGTTTTTATTTGGTTGGGTTTAATATTGTTTTTAGAAAGTTTACCATGACTTTTTTTCCTTACACTGGAAAGCTGAACAGCCTTTTCTGCACTACAATCTGTTCAATTGCTTCAGTCTACTGGCACACGTTCTCCATTCCGCCCAACCCACCTTGCTGTGCCTCTCCATTCTCCCGCTTTAGTTACGGCATTCAATGCTACTTATCATGTAGAAGTAGTCCTCTCCCACTAAGACGTGTAACTCTGTACATCCCTGTTTATTATTATTTGTCTTTTCCTTATTACTTTTCCTCCACATCTACTTAAGACTTATGGACTTTCTGATGAGGCAAGAAGATTATGCTGCTGTCTGTGACAAGCAAAGGATCCTCCTTGATCTCTAAGCACTGAAATAACAATGAAAATACTTCAGCCCATAAGCCATTGGTAGAACGCAGTCCTTCCTCAAGGGATGTTCTGCCACATACCTTAACTGATTATGGTGGCCCATATTAGAAGGTTGCCACATCAGTGGCAGCATGACTACCAGACCATTTCTTCAAGCCCTTATATCTCATGGGAAGGTTGTCAGTTCAAAGAAAAGGACTGAATCTGAGACTGCAATTCAAAAGTTGAAATCACTATTTAGGCTGTACCTAACACTCTAATCTAGTCTCAGCAGTAGCCGAGAAGTATATAATGTTCAACTATTTAGAATATTCCAAGATACTAGTTTACCAAAGCCATAAGGGGAAGTTAAACAGATAAAAATTTCAAGAGATGCTTCAACCAATGTAAAAGATACATTTTTGGGCACAATGTATTTCACAAGTACCTGGCTTTGCTTATTAACACTTCAGAAGTGTCCTACACCTTCAAGGACCACCACAGTGTTGAAATAACCACAGGTCATCAGTTAAGGTATATGAAGCTATACATCTACATGTTCTACAAGCTACTGCATTAGGAATACAACTGTACTGTATTTTTCCAAGACTTAGGGGTTTATGAACATAAATAATTTTACAAATTTAAAACAACATTTCTGACCATCTCTCCTATATACACTTAAAGCTTAAGCATCTTCCTTCCCTTCCACACCTGTAAGGTGTAACACTACTTGCAAACTCCAGTTTTGCCCTTCGTAATCTTGGTAGTGTTTAGTAAATGACTTCCTTTGCCTTTTCTGTACCTTTTTAGCTCAAGAGACTTGGATCTCTTTGGGCAAATCATTTCAACACTTAGTATCGTGCAGATTTCCTCTGTCCAAGTATACCAGCCTTGACAAGTTTTATTTCAAGCTACCATGACAGTTCTAATTTAGGATTTCATATCAGAACATGGGCTTGAACAGTTCAGTCCACCAGCTAGAGGCCTAGATCCTTGGAGTGTTCTTTTTACAGTGACTTCAGTTTAGAGTTTGGCTGGAAGAAAAAACTGATCCTGTTTATAGTCATGGTTAGGCTAATGACTGTGGTGTTAGTAACTTCTCTCAATAGCCTTTTGCAAGTCACAGCATACTATTAGACCACAATATTTCTTATTCCCTGAGAATCTGTCTCTACGTTGTATTTCCTTCTACTTACTATGGTTATTAGAAATGAAAATTTCTATCTACTCTATATAAAATCATTCATCATAACACAGGGTTATGCCCTTAAGTTGTTGCTTCATCTAGCTACTCTACTTAAGGGTGTTATCCACAGCCGACAATAATTTTCTTTTTCATGCATTCTTGACAATACTTGTAGCTTTCCATGCCTTATTCTGAATTCAAAATTACACCAGGAATCCTTTCTTGTATTTCCACTGATAGCACTTGAAGATATGGAAGCTTTTTGCTGTCAAAATGCATGCAGCAAGTAAGTTAGTGGATTCCACACATTAAATGAAGCAAAGCTTTGTCTTTTACTTGACACATAGTGAGTGCTTCCATGAATCCAGCACTGCTGGAGAAACACTCCTTCCTTTTTGATTGACTCAGAACAACACCTCAGGTGCTTATCTTTGTGTCAGTTAAATATGTACTTTTCAAAAGAACGATCAATAACATAACACCAAAAGTAGAAATCTGTTCCTGCTGAGACACTATCCAGAATTTGAAGTTGATCACATCAGCAGCAGCTCCACCAGTAACAATATTTGTTAGTCAAGGAGTCACAAGACAGCAATAGTTTTCATAACGAGTGTAAAAGTGTACTTAAGAACACATACTTTTAAGAAAAATAAACACTTTATGCTTGAGTGCCATGAGAACAACGGTTACTGTTCTGAAATACAGCCTGTGCTCCAATACATCAATGAGATCTTTTTGCTCAGTCTTCACTTCTGAACATCACCTAATATTAGGACAAAGTGGTAACACAGGCAGTAGACTACTACTGAGTTTTCTAAGGTCATTTCTTCAGGTAAAGGATGTTAGAAATCCTCCAGAGGAGATATGAGGTTTCATGCTTGAATGATACATTTAACAGATCTACTTTAGTAAAAAAAAAAAATTGAAATCTTGTAAAAAAATACTATTGGTCAAACTATTAGCAAAGAAAAACAAACCTTCAGGGTTTGTTTTGTTTAAAAGCTGTTCTGTTATCAAGTTTTTCTACTTCTCAGACAGTAAGTGCCTGCAGTCTTATGTAAGGGAAACTGTTCTGCAAAAAGGCACCAGGTTGTCATCAATGCAATTGGCAGTGAAGTTTGACAGACTGAATTCCTTCCTTGAAGTTATATTAATCATGCATACTACATCACACAATTGGGTTTCTCAGGACTTCAAGTGTTCTCACAGCATTACATACGCTTTGCTGACTTTCTAACACTTCGATTATTGGCAAGAATGTTCACTGAAGTCTTGAATTACTAGCAAGCATTCCTGAAAAGAAAATTTGTAATTTGCACCTGCACCAGAATCCTGATAGTAGAGTTATGCTCATCCCAGGAAGGAATCTAAGCATAAGAGTCTGTCACTAAAACCTCTCAAAAAAAAAGCTATTGTTAAATAGTGGCAAGAGTAACAAACCAGCACCTCGAAAGGCAGACACAAAGACTGTTTAACATGTAACAGTTATTATGTTTTCACCAACAGTTTACAAATTAAAAAGCAAGCTAGCCAGAAGTTACCTAACACAATGTAGAACTTGTTTCAATCATTTATTCAGCTGTGACCAAGTTTAAGACTTTGTTAATTAACAATGATACATTCAATATACGCCACAGTTATCTTCCAAGTGTTCTCACTGCTAAAAAAGCAACCGTTAAGTACAGTAACTCTGAATAAAAAGCTTATATTTAAGGTGTGCAATAATTACAGAAACAGAACTTCTAAACAATTATTATTTCCATACTGACATACATCACAGTATTTTATGAAACTCTCCCTGCAATAAAACAGCAGCAGCTCTAAAGGTTTTTGCTTATAAAGAGAACACAGGGTGGAAGGACATTCCTTGTGGAATGGAAGTATTAATCCACTATTATAGTTTTATTATAGTTCTTGTTTAGTTTTTGGTTAAATCTAGCTCAGATCTGTCAGCATGAGCTCCAGCTCCTTTCCTTCCAAAAGTTTTTTTTTTAATATGTAAAACTCCCCGTTATCAGTTCCTTGGGCGCTTCTATCTCCCAGAATAACTTTAAAACAAGATTCACTGCCGCTTAACTGAAGCTGGACATGAAAGGTTACAGGAAAAAAAAATTACATATAAGTTTCCAGAATGTACTGTAACTCTCTCCCTCCAATTCCAACAGAAGCTTCTCAGCCATACAGGTAAAACACTTTCTGCTGGACTGCACAAGACACTGGAACAATCGTTGCACTTGACAACAGAAAGACTATTCTTCATACTATCCTCATAGACATCTCTCTTTGAAAAGGACATGTATAAGCTCATTTACTTCTGCACAGCTATAAAAGGATCAAGTCAACTGTACCTGCCAAAGGAAACACTGGGGTTTTTTTTTTCCCCAAAATTTTCTGGAGTTTATTAACTCCAGGAATTTATTTTTGCACACTGCAGATGGATGATATTGTAATTAGTTATGACAGGCAGAGCAGAAAGGTCAGACGGAACGCTCAGGGCAAGGTAGACTTCTGTAGAAAGAGACAGAGATTAAAAAACAGGGGGAAGTAACAGCCCACCCAGTGAGATCTTCTAAAGCACCCAACTAATCATGAAGTGTGAATCCATTTTATTTTCCACTGAAACTGATGGAAATAATCTCTCTATTCCTTAACTTCTACAACAATAAAACTGGCTTTTATGAAGATAAACTCAAAGAACTTTCCTTGCTTTTTTAAAAAAAGCCTATTTTAGATTATTTTCCCTCTTTAAAATTCAGCCCAGAAAACTGAAAACACTAGTCCAAGTGGACACAGCACAAGAAAGTTTCTTTCACTAAAACATATACATGTTCACAGAAGCTGGTAAGATGGTGGTATGACCAAACACTCTGCTACTACTTTCCTTTATGCAATTCCTCTGTTTTTTTCTGTGTTTGAAAGTAGATGTGCTTATATGTTAAAAAAAAAAAAAAACAAACAAAACACAAAAATAGCAGACCATCTAGTTTTATATTCCTTTTCAATAAAAACTGACAAAAAATGCAAAAAAGGTAGAAAGTAAGAAGTTTAACGTAATTAAAATGTAAGACAAAACCAAAATAATTTAAAATTAAAGTAATTAACATGTAAATTAGCAGTGTTTTATAGTACACTTTCTACTACAGAGTTTTACATAGGAAGCACTTTTATGACATTAACATGGATTTTAGAAATATGTAGACATTCACAATATACAGTTATAGATAATGCATACTTTATAACTATATATATACACTACTATTACTACATCCCACACAACACAAGACGCTAAGCAAGATATAAAGGAAACTCACTCATTTTATTTGAATTAATCTCTCTGCTGGTCAAAGGCACTTCCTAGTCACTGCAGGCACTGCTATAGTGAGACTGGACTGAGGAGTCCAATCTGCTTCTATGGCAATTCCTATAAATAAAGGATTTCTAGAGGAGGAACAGGAACCCAGATGTCCCACCTGATGTGCAAGGTGATGTAGTTGTTAAGATGTACTGTTTCTACTTCAGTGACCAAGTCTTTTCAAACTGGAACAATACTAACAGGTTGGGGAACATCAGGAAATTACAAACAAGGGAACCCAGTAGTTTGTCATATTTTTAGAGGACGACCATAAATACTCAGCCCTCGAAACAGAGCCACCACATCAGAACTACTTATTTGTGAAACTAAGTCTTCCCTTTTGATTTGTGCTCAGGATTTAAATATTTTAACTTACTGCCAAATGCTTTTCAAACAAACATTATGGCACTGCTCTTACCATATTAAGTTATTTTACATGGTAACTCAACTATCTCACATACAGAATCTGTACTTGCAACATATACACAGAGCAGATCTGTGTTGACTTAAGGATTCCCAGGCCTGGTAGGAATTGGTGCATTTAACCTGTAACTGCGACTTTCACTTTCGTATGGAAGCTGCGAAAAGATAACAAAAGATGTATGGGAAGACCTTGCACCATTGTTATTGTAAATTCTATTTGATAGGTTAAAAATAATCTTATAGTTACCTCTACATCCACAAACACACTTGAAGAAAATACAACACATCATTTAAAGTTACAAGGTATGTCCGAAGTTTTTCCATATCCTTTTGCTCCAAGTCAAAGGTAAACCTATTTTCTCAGTTTATGGGCAACGGATCATCCTCTTTAATTTCTGTAATTATACTTATTGAATTTGTGAATTTCTGTTTCTTCAGTCTATACATTGCAACCATTCACTTCAAACTCCGAAAGTCACCATTCTCAGTGCTACCATTAAATAACTACAGGAGCTCAGGTAACATTTAGGACTATAATAAAATGGAGGGGGGGTAAAGTCAAGTCAATAGGAAACAGACAAGATAAAACAATACTTTTAGCTACACATAATTGTGATTTCATTCGCCTGTAGAAAGAGTTACCAGCGTACTAAGAAACCATCCCCTTTAATTGAATTTTGTATTGCATGACTCCTTTAATCTCTATTGGGTAATTAAGTGATCAGTTGCGCTGCAGCATCCAAAGAAATACCTAACTTTTAAAGTGTTGCACAGCTCATTTGAGCCTCCAGTGGGCAAATATATGTGTACAAAAGAAGCAAAACAACGTGGGAGGGGAGAGTCAGTATTGAAGAGACTAAAATTAGTTCCACTATATGGCTATGTCATATTCAAAACAAAAATGTATTAATTCAATTTCACTGAGTCAATACATCATGAAAGTCCATGTAGTCTCTGCTGTAAGATACAGAATTTTTATAGGTCCATTAAAAACAAATTAATATTAAACTCAAAATTAATTGAAGTCCTAAGGCCCTAAGTTCTTTCTTCAGTACAAGGTATGAAGCACCTACCAGGGGTCTGAAAGAGAAAAAAAACAAACAAAACCTCACAAAGCAACACACACAAAACAAACAGATACTTTCTGGTTCCCCAAAAGCAGAGATACAAAGAAAAAAAATTTACCTCAGATTGAACATCCCCCATCCCACCTCATTCCTTTATGACGCGGTTTGAAAACATACAGTCAACACAAGTTTTTTCATACTTAAAATGAAAGGGAAAAAAACTGTCAAACAAAGGTATGAAAATAAGAACAGTTTAAGATTTTTATAAAGGGGGAAGAAATTAATCTATATGATTTTATGCATCAGATCACAGAACAGCTCCAGAAGTCTAAGCTTCCATTCAGTTTTCTGGAAACTCCTTCTTTTACCCCAGAAAAATCTCCTTAGTCTATCCTATTGGACTATTGTACTTTGTATAAATAAAAAAATAATCTCTACTTAAGGAGTAAATACCACACAACCTTCCACACAAGGGTCTTCAAAGGCAGCCCTGAAGTGGAGTTCTTATTGGTATACTTTCTTCTTACACAGTCTAAAGACTATCACTCCAGTCTACCCTACTGGTGTCAAAAATAAATTAACCAAAATCTACCACCTTTCAAAGCAGTCACCCAGCTTAAAGCTTTATGAGGTGGGTTATCTTCAGTTCTTCTCAGAACTGTGCTACTTGATATGAAATACATAAATACTCATTGATCCAGAGGACCAGAAATTTTGTTTAGGATTGCTTTGTTAAAATGCTTGTCCACTCCCTTTCAATTCAAGTTTGATCAACAAATGCCTAGTTTATTTCTGCTAATTAATAACTATACAATTAATGCTCAAGTATACTGGAAGTGGGAAATAACCACCAGAGTGAGAGCAAAATTCCAGCAGTGCAAGGACATTCTACTAATAGCAGGAAACTGAGGTTCTCAGCCTTTAGGACAAAGTGAACAGAAGTCTAATTAAGGTTATCTGAAACTTATGTGATATAAACCTGTTTACCAAAAATGTCTTTTGAGTGGTCTAATTAGTATTACTTTATATGCCTAGTTGTTATAGATGACTCTGAACTGATTCCAAGGACCTTACAGAGCCATTCCTTGAGTGGTATATCTCAGTCTGGAAAAAGCAGAGGTGAAGTGCATCAGAGAATATCAGGTCTAAAACATACCTAAGTAATATTAAATCTTTAAGCATTTGAGAGCAGGAGGGGAATTAGTATTTATTCTAAGACTACTTCACTCTCATAACTTTAGCTAAGCCAAGTCACAATTGTTTTTTTTCTGTTTTGTTTTTGTTGTTTTAAAGACCAGGACAAATGCAGTTTTACTTTGAAAGTAATGACTGGGTCTCCAGAAATGTAGGTTTCCATTTTCTTCACGACCTTAATTCCACTAGGAATAGCTTAATATTTCTTTATGGATCCTTGCAAGGGAAAAAAAAGTAATAAAAACCTCTAAATACTGATTCATTTGTAGAAATAGCCTCATATAGCTCTCATGGGATCACAAGGAGACAGTACAGCTTAAGTAAACAATCTCTATCAACACAGCTGAACCATTTCTGCCCATTCTCTTTATACTGCAAACATCTGCAGGTTTATTCCATTTGTGTCAAGATGACACCAGATCTGGCTATCCATGCCTCTATTTCCAGCCTTTTCTTCCCCCCTCCTTACCTCCCAGTCTTATCTTCTATATATTTATCATCTTACATTCTTCTGTTGCTATGACAGCACAAAAATACTGCTACTGCAATATATTAGTATCTGCAAATACAAAAACCAGTGTTTGTCACTTATTAAGAACTATGGCCTCTCAGTTACTATTCCTAAGGAAGATGCAAACACCCCATCTTGATCTTTTATTTTTGTTTCCTTTGTTGAAGCATGGACTTTTTAGTTGCAAATAATCAGAATTTATAGATTAGTGCATTTTTATGACAAGTAAAAGTAAGCTCTTAGTCAGTACTCAAAGGAGCATATCACTCAGTATCAGATTGTGCCCCACAAAAAGAAGTAGTATTCCGCTTCACGGACAAGTGGAGAGAAGCTTATGCTGACCCAGACTAGCTTTTCACTCTGCTTACTAAAGAATGGTCTCTGTCTTTAGCACCAACATGACAATTCTTTTTTTTTTTTTAAAGCAAACTTCAAAGTTATCTATAAGTGACACAGGTGAGACTTAAGAACAAAATTCACCATTAAAAATATGAACAGGAAATTCACAAGCAGAGGGTTTTGTCCCTGACAACTGAGAAGTTTAGAAGTGTACTTTATAATTCAGACTCTCTTGCTCAACAGGCTTGCTTTCTCATCTGTTTGCTTACAGATTTGCCAACTCATATGGTCTTATTTATTAATAAGCTGCACCCAGCATCAACACCCAGCATGTCTCTTCTGCTTTGTTTTCAATCATCTTTCACAATAAATTAGCTAATAAAGATACAAAACATAACTAAGGACCTGGAAATGTAAATAAACAGCACTATTCTAGAAACCTGAAAATGTAACAAGAGACTGAAAAGTAGTGGAGAAGATTAGTTAATGAGACTATCAGCAGGATAGACTCTGTACTGCCTTTGTACATTTTCCAAAGGATAGAGTCTCAGCAAATGCAAAGAGACAGAAATTTACATGCCAGAAACACTAAATGGCATTATGTTCTTTACAGAAGACAGAAGTATTCTTGCTATTATCTCTAAAATGCTGTAGCACCCACAGTTAATTATTCATACAGGTACAAATCTGTTGGCCACTGGAAAGGAAAAAAAACAGACAATAGTATTTGTTTGACTTCAGTCATGTAAGTGGATTTCTGATTGGGTAGGTACACAAAAAATAGATCAAGAATCACACCCATTGCTCATTTACCGCATTGATCATATACAGCAGTTTATGTTACCATGGAGAACCTGAAATCTAGTGTTCATGAAGAGAATTACCAAAAATTCTATGAAATATTTAATGTTTGAAGTGTTTAACTGTAGCAAGTTTGGGGTTTTTTTATCAGCTTAAGTTTTTACAAAAAGCAATATAATCTAATACAGGTAAATTAACAAGAAATTTTTGTAAGTAACATGATCTTTTTTCCCCTAACATTTCTTTTTTCAGCTAGGTAAGATACTTCACTGCCTTCAAGAATAAAAAAGCTACAGATATGAGAGACAACTACAAAATAAGAATGAGGTGCTAAAATGACTTAACCTAAATCCTGTTTTCAAAGGTGTTTTATACTTCAAGCAGTCTGAGCACTACTGAAAGCCATTAAGATTATGGTTCTTTACATTCCATCTATTCTAAGAACACCTCATCAATATAACAACATCCTCTACTGCCCAAACTGTCATGTACGGGGATGGTCAGTGCATTTCCTACTCAAACATGAGAGGACCTCACTGAAACTACACTGTTGATACCATATCTGCATTTATCAGAGCATCAAAAAGGTTTTTGATGACAGGAGTTCTGTAATAATCCCACTGAGAAAAACAAGAATAGTAACTATATGTAACACAGAACTGATCTAAAACATATTCTTCATGCTGCAGTAACAACCAGTTTATCAATGCTGGTAAGGTAATGACAGAACCTGAAACACTGAAGCTGCAATGGGAGAGGAGGGGATCATTAAGACATCATGCTGCCTGAAGCTTGATTAACCATGGCCAAACTGCTTCCAGAACTTACACTGTTTGGACTGGAAGCTGTTGCACATTTCCATATAAACTTATCAGCTACTAAAAGCTAGTTTCATAGTTTAGATTTCAGAAGATTGTAAATCTGCTTTAGAGCTTACTAACATAACCTCGCCTTTATCTAGTCCGGTTCAGTAACTTTCGGGTAATCACATGATTGCCAACAAAAACTTCAAAGACCTTGGAAGTGTCTTGACCCTGGGACCTCAACTCCTGCCAACAATCAGTTAACAGTTTTTGTTTTAAATTATCATTTAGAGATGTTCATACATGTTTTTCACATGAAAATAAACAGGGCTGCACCCATTCCCAAAGTGTGGGCTATACATGAATAAACACCAACGCAAATATTTTTCCATGAGATTTATGAGAAACTAATCAACATCTGACTCAGCCTGAGGCTGAGATCTACACATATACAAACATTCGGAAACCAGCTATAACCATTTATTTTTATATTAAAAGTACATGAATGCCTGTTAGAGTCATACTACTAAAGCTTTAAAATTATCTTTTGCTTAACTTTGTCTGAGTCTCTGTCCTACTGTCAGATAATGGTTCTATCACATACTTTTATTACTAGGGGAAAACCAGGATTCAGGTAGGGTAGGGGGAACGGTAAGTAGATACAGACTCCTTAATGGCTCAGCTTGTCATTTTTTTTTCCTTGCCTCAGACACAGTTACAACTGTGCTGCATTATCAAAAAATTAAATCAAAAATTAAAACTTCAGGGAGCCTGAATGTCTGATTCTAGTGACACAACACCTAGTCAATATCCTCTCAATTTGCCAGCAGAGCTTGCATTTTACTTCAGCATTTAATCGTTTCCGTGTTGAATTACATCTGAAGTAAAAACGGCCAAAGCAATGAGGCTGCTTTGTAAAGCAGGCTTTGCATCTCTACACCCCTTGATCCACATAGATCAATTAGACCATCAATAAATCAAGTGAATAACATATTAATATTTCTTTCTTCATTAAAATACTTCTTTGTTGGGGGGAGTAGGGCAGAATTTCAGATGGCATTAAAAAAGCTACTGGTACTACAAAAAGGTCAACAGAGATGCAGATGAAAAAAATGGTACTTGATTGCCCAAAGTAAATTTAATCACAGTAACAGAAGCTTTAAAAATTACATGCATGGTTCAGTGAAGCATTACTGGTTTTGTAAAGCACTAAAAGCCAAGACAAGGCACTCAGCTCGTGGTTTGTCTCCTTCCTGGGGTGCTGCAATTCCACTGCCTGGTAGGAATGAGTCCCCTGCCAGCTTCACACTCCCAGCACTGGGAACAGGGCAGGGAAACGCACAGCTTTCTCTGACCTCTCACATATGCACACACACAGAGTGTGAAAATTCTCAATACATATGTAAAATAAACATAAATTGAAAAGACTATATAAGTAATGTGAAACTAAAATTACCAAGTAAAGCTAATGTAAACAGTAGTAAGATGTTCTAATCAAACTTTTCCAGAAAAATACAGATTTTCTGAGCCTCCTGTTTGTGTTCAGTTATACATATGGCAAAGATAAACTCAACAGTAGAGTCTTATGCCAAAGCCAAGGGAAGGTTTTAAAAAGAATTTTAAAATGGCTCCAATAGGCCACCTTCCTCTGAAACAATTTTCACTTATGTTTTCAATTAATTCATGCTTTTTGTGATATGTAATTGTTTCATATGCTATTTTAGCATAAAAAATCTACTTATTTAGTTACACTCCACAGTTCTGCTTGCTAGCAACAAGCCTTGTGTGACCTATTAGTGTCAGAAACTCAACTATCCCAGAACAGTGATGTAATGGAACACACATACATAGATTTTACTGTTTCTGAACACTGTTGAATTGGTGAAGACTTAATACTCAAAAACTGTAGTCATAGAAACTATAAGGAACTACCTTTCTATATAGGCTTGGACAAGTCAGTTTTTGTTAACTTCAATCTGCCATATGTGACATGCAGCAAAATGACACCTAGCGATTTGACTGACACAGTAGTAACTAGGGATAAAAACATGACAGAACAGCAAGGTCTTCCTATCCTTTTAACTTAGGTCTTTCCCAGCTATGGTGACAAACTGTCATGGAAGCAGAAAGGTGAGAGACAAAAGGGTGGAAAGGAAAAATGCTTCACTCAGCCTGATTTATAGATTACAAATAACCTCCAATCACAGTCAATCACCACAGACTAAAAAAGCCAAACCCACCCGCCAAGAAACCAAACCCAGCAAATATCAGTCCTGCGACACAGCCTAGTTATACAGGGGGTGGGGAAGAAGCAAGTAAATTCTACATTTCTCACTTTTTATGATTATTTAAGGGCAGGAGGTTTTTCTTTCATAAATCCAGAAGTTCTGTAAAGTACAAAGCAGTATTTCAACTAGAATTTCCATATAAACATTTAAAAGAACACACTTTTACCTTCTAATGCCTTAAACATATTGAAGTACACAAATATATTGTTTTCTACAGGTATGACGTCACATGATTTAAAAATGAGGTCTGTGAAGTGCAAATAAAGTGAACTCATATACATTTAAATGCACTTTTTCAAATACAAGAGTGTAGTTCTAAGGCTCTGCCTAAGTATCAGATGGAAAAACACATATTCTAATCCAGCTCATTCCAGTTAGAGGGGCATTTCTACAATTACATGAAATTAAGAGTGACCCTTGTCATTTATAGAGCAATAGACCTCAGTGGACTTCACAATTTTTTCGTTTGTTATAAGCAGGGAATGGGCTCTGACCTTCTGCAGCAGACAGGCACTTCCTGACAGGATTTGCTCCTTTGCTCTCTCATTTTGGAGTGTTAAGATTTTAAGTCTATAATAACCATGTACTTCTCATAAGAATGACTGGAAAAGGATGTTTCAAGAGTATGTTTCTTCAAAACTCTTCCTCTGTTGTCCACACACACCTGTTACTTCAAGTTACTTGTGAACAGCTATGAATTATTTCTTTTGAAAACTACAACACTCAGAGCCATGAACAGATTCAAAACAAGTATGAAGGCTATGTACTCAGGGACAAATGAGGATGAAGTCTTTGAGCTTTCAGCCCAGTATCAATAAGAAAAATCAGGACTAGAAAAGGAGAATAGGTATTAAAGGAATATTATTTTTCCTTTATTTCACTAGAAGCAAAAAAATACTTAACAGTTATTATCAAACACAGTATTTTTTATTCAAGGCAGATGTTCTGCCTAAGCTTGGCTTAAGCTAAATGCATTCAAACTTTCTTACTTTATTTCCAGATTAGAGCCATTAGGAGGAATTCAACCTTTTAACAAGTTACCTTCAATGGCTTTAAATAATAATAATGAAATTAATCTTTTGGACTCCAGTTTTTTGAGAATATTTAGCCTTTATGGCTCATTTCTTTCCACTCTTAATTTGCTGTTTATAGGAATATAAATAACAGTTTCTTCTCTATTTCACCATTACTTTTTACATATAGTCTAGGAGTATTCAAAGCAAGATTTTTCAGTTTCCTCTAGACTAATGTACATAAATTCATCTGCAACAGGATGTAATAAAAATCACATCACTCACACTGTTTACACATTCAGATCAGCATTTATTCAACACCAAAATGTGATAAGTTAAATACATGGAATCTTTATCACAGGATTTTACTCAATGTCCATTTGATTCTGCAGAAAGACTCCACCCAAGATGAAACCCAGACAGTCTTTTCATGATGCTCTATCGCTTACATTCCCTGAATTAACCACTTAGGAAATAACAGAATTACCATAAGAGTTTTCTGTAATTGTATATTGTGCGAGCACTTTGCACGTTTTAAGCACAAACGTTAGCTCCTCCATTCTGCTACCATATCTTTATGAAAAGAGATCATTGAGCAACTGCATTCTTTGCTGCTTATTCTTCATTACCTCAAAAAATACAGCACCATTTCTGATGCCATCTGAGAAAGGAAGACAATCCTTTCACTTGCCTCAAATTAGATCATGTCTACTCCTGCTAAAAGCCTAATGATAGCTTTGGCTACCCGAGTCACTTATCAGGTGTTGAAAAACTAAGCCTGGCTAAGTTACCAGTAAGAATATAGAACCAACACAGGTGTCAGTCTTCACTGTTTAAAGAAAACCCAAAGAAAGCAATCACACAAGATGCTTCAGGTTTATGTTGCAGAGTAACTCACCTGGCATCCACAGAACTGCTACATTAGGCTATTTCATGGGCATTACAAGTCATAGTGCATCAGGGACTTAGGGGGTCTTTTTTTCTTGCTTCGAAAGTACAGAAGATAAGCCCACCTGGGTAGTACAGAATTTCACTTAGTCTGCAACAAAGCATTATCTTGAAAAATATGCTAAAGAAAACTGAATATTTACTGCTTTGAAGCCATAGCTAGGAATATTTATTCAACATATTTGTTATTAGTAAAACAGTATCATGGCTTATAACTGTAAGCACTGGACATACAGAACAGACTGATGTAGATCTGGCCTTGTATTTGAAAAAGACTCTTTCCCTAGTCAAGCTCCCCAAACCACTTTTTCTCCTCTACCAGTATTAGTGGTGTCATAAAATGGTCACCTATGCCTTACTGTAGTCAGGTACTTTTTTTTTTTTTTTTAATTTAAAACTGTCTGCTTTCTCTACAAAAGAGATTGTTCTTTACTTGTAATAGTCAGCAACCCCTTAAACTCAACATAATTTTTACATTAATATTTGAGAAAAACTCAGCAATGAATTTACTACAACAGAAGAAACATTGTTCCTGCATCTTTATCTTGGGTGGACTTCATTAAACTTTTTCTTTTTTGGTAACTAGTTCTTGGAAGCTTAATTTCGACTGAATGATCCGTAATGTTCAAATGCATTTAAAAGCATCTTAGCTGTCATTATGCTAAAGGGATGGGACACAGTGTGCAATATTACAGGAAGCTAGATGTCAAACAAGCCTACAGGAGAGCTTTAAAATACTACTTATGGTCAAGATTCAAATAAAACCTTAGTTAACATTTAATTGTTTATCATGGATTCATTTTTTGGAACAGAACTGTTTTGTTATAATGTGAAAAGAAGTTTCTCAGAGGCTTCCGGTGCAGAAGTCCTACAACTTTGGGGTTTCTAGAAAATACAGAAAAAAAAAATAGTATTTGCATACAACACCAGCTACTAAAAGACAATTGCTACACATTTGTTGTAATTCAGAGAATACAATTCTGGAAAGGTTGGACTGACATTAATAGTGAGAAAAATTCACAGGCAAATACTATTAGAAATCTGACCCAAAGTTGTAGAACTAGAATCCATCTTAAAATAAAGAAAAGGAATAAAAGCTACGCCTAATATACATTGACTTTTAAACATATTCCATACAAAAATAAATTAAAAGAAAAACTTTGAGGGCATTTTCTGTCACATGAAAGTTTTTACATCAGTGTGCCCAGGCAAACTGTTCAACTATCATCAGTATCTCAAGGCTGTAAAATTAGCTGAAAAATTCAAATCTGGCTGGTCAGGGCCATTAAGACCTACAGCATCCAGGGTTCTGACAGGGGGCAAATGACTTATTTAAGAAAGTAAATGTTCTCCTAAAGGACCATAATTCTTGTGCTGGAGGGTTCACACACACAGAAAAGGAACGTCTTGGCATCGGAAGAAGTCACAGTAATTGGAAGACCTCAGTTCCTCAGAACCCTGATCAACTACACAAAGATTTAAGAATCACAGCACTCTTGCTAGGGCCTGAATTACTACTGAAAGGAAGACTGCTTTGCACTGAAGAAAAGAACAAAACTTTCTCTAACATTCTCAAACATAACTTGCGTATTGAGAAGTAAATGTTTAGCCAAAATAATAAATACAGCTATCGGGCCCCACACTGGTAAAAAGTAATTTAAAAACAGTTCAATGGTGGATAGCGCTGATGTCCCCACTTCTGCATATACAAAAGATGCTGTAAATCCAGTGTCAGGGATTTCTGTGGAGTGTCCTGGGCAGACTCTCACCTTTACATCGTGTTCCTGGTGCTTCTTTCAGTCAGGCAGTGGCATACTTTGTGCCTGCTGAGAGCACAGCAGGGAGGGAGGAGTTCCTTTGCATCATCACTGACCGTCTCCAGAGCTCCAGCAAAGTTGTCTGCAACATGCCTGGATAAAAACCTTACCCTTTTCAAAAGGAAAATCAATGTCAATTACAGCCAAGCATACAATTTTTTTCCATAACAAATCAACAAATACTGGTCATCTGGATTACAGAAGAATCAGACTAAGAACAATCCACCAATATTTTTCAGCAGTGAATAGACCAATTACTCTTTCAATTCATGCAAAAAGTCTTGCTTGCTCTTCATCTTAAATCTCTACTTCATGTGACTTGGCACTATGCAACAAAAATAGGCAGTTTTGCAAGGTATATATGATGCAGGGGTGGGGATGAACAAAGACAGATATCACCTGTCCAACCAGAATTTGAGCTAGGAGTGGTGTGGCAGAATGGTGTGGTAATACCCAGCCCAAAGTTTGAAGAGACACTTATGGGGATATCAAGATTAGGACAAATGAAAATCCTTAATGTAGTATTGAAATCGGGGGAGTTAGTTACCTTCTCTGAATAGTTCCAACCTATCAAAACAGATAAACTGCTACTTGCATGTTACTGTACTTGAAATAAGGCTAGGACTTTTCATTTTTATTATGCCTACAATTAATAGATTTTAAATGTACATTCACTGGTGAAGTTTATGTACAACCAACAGTTAGTTTTCCTGATCTATATCAAGGTTTCAGCTGATGAGAATCCATCTGAACTGTTAGAAGAACATTCTGTTTACTAAGTGTATATGTAGAGGATAAGTTTCATCTATATTGATGTGAGATGCCTTAGACAAAATATACAACCCCAACAATAGGCACTGACTAACAAACGGGCAATAAACACCATTTAATAATGACGCTTTCAAAGACTTGGCAAACACAGAAGCAACCTTGAATTACGTCAGTAGGGTTAGTTTCTAGCTGGAGTTTCTAAACTTACGGCTTGCAACGCGGTATCATGCCATACCGAAGACAGTAATTTATTTGGTTTTTCTCTAGTGATAAGACTATTTGATCATTATATTTGCAACATCTTACTCAGCAAGAACTGTCACTATAATCAACACTATGACAGTCATGGTGAGGCTAACGCAACAAGACCAACAGCACCAGATCCTGGTTGCAAGGGAGGACTGAAAAGGAGTCTCAGGAAATTCAACACTGAGGTATGTTTTTTTTGGCTGCGCCACACCACCCCCAACACACCTCCTTCAGAGCATGCCTGCCTCTCATCACAGCCTCGAAGAGTTATGAGCACCCACACTGAGATTAGAATATGCCCCTAAACCCACAAATTCTCCAAGTAATGAACTGTAATGTGAAAGGGGCAACAAAAGGTAGTAGCTAACAGCGATTAGACAAGTTTGCCATAACAACCCATGCTAAGCAAGTTCTCTGCCAAGCAATTTAAATCCTCAAGAGGTACCTTCCATTTCCTTAGTCTCCAGTGTCTTTTAAAGTTAAAACTTCTTTCTTGCTGCAGTTTATGGCACATTTTTTTTTTCTATGTGTACTTAGGAAGCAAGCAAGGCTGACTAAACAGATTTCCTCCATGACCTTTACTACTGTCGGCTGAAAACAATTTAGTCCATTTTAAGTCATTTGAGAGCACTGCAAACATTATCCAAGGGGCTTAGGAATGACCGCCTAAACCATGACCTTTCAAGCTGACAGATGACAAAAAATTCTCCATTTATAGAGATATGATAAAGGTCTCTTATCCTGTTGAAACAGAAAGGAATTTTCCTTTTACCACTACAGAATAAAGATGCTTTTTGTTCCATTTAAGAAATGAATTTTTTTTTTTTTTTTTGAGAGGGGCATGGAAAAATGAGAGAAATAACCTAAAGTACTCACATCCTTTCTCTCTTGATTAAAAGCTCAATCCATTCAATTAATATAAACTAAGATGTGAAACAAAAGGGGTAAGCAAGCAACCGAGACAGGCCATGGATAAGCTAAAATACTTTGGCTGGAAATGAAGACAGGAAGGAAAAAACCTTCTATCCAAGCCAGTTTTATTAAAATTTCGCACACATACCTGTTTGTTTGGTTTTTTTTTTTTTTTTTTTTTTAACTCATTCATATTCAAGGGAAGCTAAATGTAACTTCCTATCTTGTCATTCTTGGTTACACTGGAAGTCAAGGGGTATTGTGGCAGTAAATCCAGAGCTGCAGTCCAAAAGCTACTATGTTGTGCTATATTTTAAAAGTCAAAAGAGTTTGTGATGCTGGCTCTGTCTCTTGGCCCACTGTAGTATTCCTGACTCTAATAGTATTCTTGGTCCAAAAGGACTGCCACGATCTCTCTCCCACCAATAAACAAAAGCACATTCTTGGCACACTTTTGGGACAATGGCTACCATTTTAAACTCCCTTCAAAGTGTAATGAGTACACAGGGTCCCAGGTGTAGCACTTCTTGAGCTTCACAAGTGCTTAAACGTATTTTGTTCTAGAGTTTCAACCACAAAAATACTCTGTATCTAGCTTCTCTTGTGATGAAAAAATAAAAGGCAAGGTATATGATATACCTCAAATCTTGTCTTTAGTGCACTACAGACACCTGGACCTTCCCTAATCTCTCAGTAGGATCACAGGGCTTGGACTGAGTCACTAAAGCACCCAGAATTCTTCCTTACTCAGACTTTTCCTACACTCCATGACTTCCCTAGAACTGACCTGCCTACCTCCTACACTGATGAAGCGGAGCACAGCCATGTGTTCTCTATTGTCTCAGATTTGGCCAACTGCTACTGCAAATTCTTTTCATACAGTGATACACAAATGACTCAAAGAATCCCATTTACAATATCAGCCAGACTACGTTGTAATCAATTCAAAAAGGATGCTATACTGTCAAATGAAGGCACCTTGTTACTTCAGTGAACTAGCACTGCAGCACATACTTCGCAGAGTTTTTCTAAATACTATTAGAATACACTAGAATCCTCTGGGCTCAAAAAGGGAACTGAAGAGCCTAAGACAGATTTAAATAATATTTAAGTAGAACAGAACAAACCTACAATGACTACACACAAACTCTTCTCAAGACCTTAAGGGCAAAGCAAACCAATAGGTGGTGGAATCAAAATAAACAAAAGGAGATTCCTTCACAGGTAATTTTAAGCTATGGTATTATAAGGATGCCAGTGAGACAATCTTCAGATATAGACATGGCATTATGTGCACTATCAGGAAGGGAATAGATCATTCATATGGAGACTGATCTGTGCATCTCTATGTACAAAAACAATGGAGAATAAAACCAAGAAATCCCTCCAGAAAAGTCAAACACTGTTTCAAATGCACATTCATTGCACAGAATACACAACATGTACAACTAATACAGCTTCTCCATCTGCTGCTTTCCTGTAGGAACCCAGTCATGCTCCTGATGACTAGAGTTAGTGTTTGTCTTGAGCACAGTCTTGACTAAAACTTTACATTGTCAGTACAAAAATGAGGGTCAATAAGTAAGTGTCAAAACAAAAGTCCATCAAAGCTGTAACATCAAAAACTTCAGTCCTCCTCCAAGCATGGTGGAAACCAGTCTGCAGAGCTCAGTGTTTTCTTTCTTGACTTGAATAATCAGAAGTTTGATAGCAGTTTGGTTTATTTTTTTTTTTGTACGTTACTGAGTCAAAGTCTAACTGGTGGCCCTTCACCCCCAGCTAAGCGATGCTGCTCTCCAGGTAGCATCTTTAAATCAACAAAGTCTGTGCTGTGGCAAAAGACTACATTTTGATATTTCGTCCACATCAGAGCACAGGAACACACTGCTCATGAACCCAGCTCTATGCAGAAGGCAGCTTGACTTAACAAAAGAATCAGAAAGTATGCTATGCAGAGGAAGAAACATACAATATATGATTCCCATTTTATTATTATACATTCAATAGACTTGAAACACAGGTGTATTATGTTCTTAATACCTCAACAAACCTCCAAAGGTCAGATTCAGTGCCTAGTTGAGCTAGTAGAAGTTCCAATAGGAATATCAGTAGAAATGGAAGCACAGCACTCCGAAAGCATAAAGTATATCCAGCATACAAAACAGGTCATAATAAGAGACACATTTTTCTGCTTGAGGATATGAAGAGTAAGACAGGTAAAATAGGGAAGTCTAAAATTGCAGAAGTTTCACTTACAAACAATGAAAAATATCTCAACTTAAGAGAAAAAGTGGCAGATGGCGCTATGCCTTGAATCATCTTCTCATTGAATCAAGCACAGTAACGGCAAACAGACACAAGGGATAAGTGCCCAAACACAGCATTCAAGCAATTCCAGGACAAACTGTCCCCTGAGACAAATCTGGACGATTTTTGCTCTTCCTTGTGTTTTGGCAATGTTAACATACTTGTGTCATTGGACTGAATTCTCTTCAGCCGTGCCCAGATAACGCAGTAATTTCCTCATAGCATTCCTGTATAAGCATCACACTAATCTTCTGCCAAATAGAGAGAGCAGAACCACCAGAGCTGGACCAGTTTCATAGATCCCTGCCCAGTATTACTTCGACCCACACCAAAGGGATAATTCAAAAATGGAAGACACTGCGTTGGTCAGTGACAGAAATCAGAAAAAATCTCTTGAAGTGTATGGAGAAAACAAAGTCTTCTGAAAATAAACCTAACTACTGCCTTTTGAATTTGACACATGTCAAATGCTAGGGTAAGACTTTAGGTAAGCAGGTAAGCAAATCAGCTGACTCCTGGGAATTACTCCAAACCCGCCACCCTTTGTGGTATCATGTTAGTACACCACCGCAGCAGTTGTTCCTGTGCATTTCTCGAGTACCAACAGATGTGGCATTGCAGCAGCTACTGAAAACCTGCTAAAACCTGGTAATTGTTGTAAACTGGATTGCACAGAACTGATGTCTTTAAAAGAACATGCACCCTTTTATGACAATGACCAACGACTTGTTCAGGGAAAAAGCACAATACCTAAGAAAACACAACTGCAAGAGCATAGTCCACATATTTTTCCCCAATAGTTATAAATTCTTACAGATTATCATAACTAAAATCATAACAGCAGGATAGGTAATGTATGTATTTCCTGGACACATATATAGGCCCACATAAATTCATGAGTTTTGACAGAATTACTCCTCTTTCTAATAGCCAAGAACTTAGAAAATTAGATGTACATGCACTTTACAAATCTTATACTGTTAGCCAGAATGATCTTATTTTTGACAGGTAAGATACAGAAAATGAATCATACAGCCTGACTTCACTACTTGGATTTTATTTTCAAATAAAATTTCTAGATGTCTTCTGCAGTAGATTCCTCTGAGGCACATGACTGCTTGTTGCCTCTTAGAAAATTTATAACTACAGCTAAGACTATAGTTTTGTCAGAGAACATTGAAGAATAAGCTTACTGTAGACATCCACTGATGATGAAGCCTTACAGATCCTGAGTTTGTCTTAAGGGTTTACACAATTTTTATTTAAAATGTAATCATAGTTAACAAGTTGTCTGTACTAGTGGTCTGCTAATTTTCAGTAAGACACACAGTAGACACAGGGATTTCTAATGAAACATCTAATAAACCAGGAAACAAGAGGAAAGAATTGCTTCTTTTGACAGCCAACCCCATGGAGAAGCCCAGCATATTACTGTTAGACAGGGCTGGCATGCCTAGGCACAATACAAGGCTATTCAGAACTCCAGCCACCATGCTTCTTACCCTACAGATGTCACATCTTGAGAATAATAGAGCCCAGAACCATTCACTTTGATTTTCAAATGCTCTGATTCGACTTAGGGAGGTCAGCTTTCCCGTTTTACTTAATTTTAGGCTTCAGAAAAGATCATGGAAGTCAACAGCTTCCAGACTGAGGGTTTCCTTTTCCTACTCCCCTATACTACCCCAGATGCAAGATATCTTTCCTATAATCTGGTCAAAACACCAGAACATTCTCTTAAGAAGAAAGAGACCACACCCATATTGTCTGTTCTAGAAAAATAACAGGTACTTTTTTGGTTCATCATTCTGATGTTGTACACGCTTTTCTTGTTTTCAAACACACTTAATTACATAAGGAAAGAAAGAGTTATTTTTACTTTCTTCATTGCTATTGCACCATCCCCTAAACATACAAATATTATGCAAGTCAACACTCAGGTTTACAGCACTTCATTGATCAGCACTGGCGAAACACATGAATTCAACAAGAAATTGGTAACCTTTTTGGCACTTTTTATACCATAAATTGCAAAAAGGAATCTCAAGACACTAAGCAAACTTAGGCACTGATAAATCTCTTCCTAGTGAAGTAGTTTCCCAGACTTCTTGTTTTCTTCGGTAGGCTATATTTTGGTTTTACATAAGCAGTAGTTTGTATTTCCATTCTGGATGCTAAATTGAATGATTCAGTAGAGAAACAATCCCAGAGATCCATTCAGTTAAATAAGAGTTTTCAGTTATGCACTACATGGGTTTATTTATGTATTCTGAGACTGTTTAGCAAATATCATAACCATAAAAATCAGACTCCTCCTCTGTTTTATTCTTTAAAAAACCCAACAACCTACTGCAGCTACTTATGTTACTAAGGCCTTCCAAAATTACTATGCAAGCCCAGGTCAAGCTCAGTCAAAGACAGTGACATGAAAATAGCTGACCCGCTATGCTTACACAGAACTAACATTAGACTCACAGCCCAAGACAGGCTAATGCACGACTGACTCCTTTCTTTCACCTGAAAACAAACCTATGTGTACCACTATATAATCTACAGTACTAGAACCACAGAAAACTAACTGTTCGTCTTACTCCTTCCAAAATACACCCTGGTTTACATAGCGCAGTTTTTCAGCTCTGAAAAGCTTACACTGCACAAATGCACTGATATTTAAGGACAGTAACCCCAGTTACAGGTTAAAGAGTAGAAGAACATAACCACAGCTGCTGGATGCCTAAACCCATTATGTTCTGCGTCTGTTCATCACAGTTAATAGCGGTAGAGTACTCCAACTTTTCAAGTTGGTATCCATTAAATAGGCATGCCAGTAGTGTACCACACTTCACGCTTAAACCCCAGATTAAGATATACCAATAAGGGTAACTAAGTTCTTGAGTGGAAGGATGGCAGGATCCCCTCAAAGAGATGCAGTTCCGCTTCTGTCAGCGGTTAACTGTGAATTAAAGCAAGTTACTCTATTTACAAGAGAATATATAATCCATTTGGAAGGAAGCACATCAGTGCTTAAATTTAAAGCACTTTTATCTTTGACTAGAAGTACATATGTAATACAAAAGGATAAGTATTAGTAATCAGAACAATTTGCATGCAGCATCAAAGTCTCTCCCAGTGTAGGAAAGCATTGCTTTCCATTTTAGATTAAGAAACACGGCAAACTGGCTACTACTAAAGCAGTAAAGGCAGCACAGTAACTGAGACAGAATGAGTTTTCATACTCCCATCCTAATGCGGGAACTATTAACCAGACTCAGTTTTCAAATTCCATTTGTTGCATTTAAGGCCATTAACACAATAAGGCATACAAATTCACATGCATCTAACCCAACAGAAACCTACAGAAGTTTTCAACAGTGAGTTAAACAGTCACAGAAACAAACCTCTTTTGGCTTTTATACTATTACATTAAGGCAAATTCTGAAGAACATTTCAACTGCTGCTCTCCCTTTAATTACTGCACTAATTCATTTTTTTCCCAGACAAGCCTACTTCAGTTACCTTTACCAGATACCAAGTGTAAACTGTTCACATCAATAAAAAGGCACTAACCAAAATATTGCACTCAGTATACTACTTATTAAAATAAGACATTGTTAAGTTACAAAATTCAGATACTTGCAAAAAACAGAACTTAAGCTTTGTTTAATGTTCCACTGGTATGATGGAAATATACAGCTGCCATTAAAAAGAAAGGATAGCACCTTTGGCTAATTAGTTCAATGTGCTGCCATGGTATGTTATGCTGACACTTTGGGACATAAAAACTGGAATATGCAGTTTCTGTGCTTCAGGGCCAGGTGGGAGAAGCAGCTCAAGATAAAGACATTTAAGCTTAAAATATCAGACTGAGATCTACCAGGTGTTGACAGTGCAAAGCTCTTATCTTTGATGTCACTAAACCACCCAGGCAATGGTTATCAAGGCAAAATGCACAATAGAGTATTAGGACAACTGAGTTATGCATGTATAATGTCCACAAGAAGTCTCTCCAGCATTTTAGCAAGGCACTGTTTTCAAGAAACGTTGTCAGGTACTGATTTTAAGGAGGCTGCCACTATCACTAATAAATACAACTAACTATGGCTTGCTAATTTGATATAATTTGTGATATTCTTAATAGTTCTTTAGGTTTGGGGTTTTTTTCGGTTCTTGACTAGTTCAATTTGCCTTTCTCTACTTTGTATACAGACTTTTGGATAAAACCATTCATTTAATGTTATTTTTTCCTTTTTTTTCCACAAGTGTGTACTGCTTTCTTTCAAATTAAAGAAATTAATACATAAACCAAGTAAAAGCTGCGTATGTTTATAACATCACTTCATTATATTACGATATTAGATAGGTATAATAGTTTTACCTAGACTGTGAGAAAAGTTTTTATTACTTGCCTCTGGTTCATATCAATCCACTACTAAGTGGATGATAGCCTAGAGAGACATCCCACTCATTAAAAATAAGTGTTACAAAAAAATTATTTATTGAATTACATGGCATAGCCATTTGATCTAGCAGGAATTAGTCTGCCAAAGTTTGACCTTCTAGTTTCTGACAGGTAATCATAACATAGTTTTTTTTAGTACCTGAGCCACAATTTTCTGTACCCAACTCCAAAAAAAAAAAAAGTCAGAATTGTACTGTGGACCTAACCACTGAAGTGAGGCTTTTGAAGTCAGAGGGTAAAAATTTCACAAGCTCTTTAGTCCAGAAGTGACACAGTCATCTAGCCAGATTTTCAATGAGCCCTCTAAGTACGTAAAACAATTCAAAGAAATCACAGTAAGAGACATCCAATCTGCATTCCCAGAAACATTTTCATAACGTATCTGAAGTAATCAGCCAGTACTGAAGAAAACATTATTTTTGGCTCAACTTACTGAACTAGCTGAAAACTATGGATAGAAAACTCCATTCCAAAGTCAGACAAAAACATACAGCAAAACAACATACACAATGTAAACTTTGACATCTGCAAGTCAGATAAGGCACAAGATGTGTTAATGAGAAATCTGGCTGTACAAGAATACAGGTGGTCAGCAGGATCACTGATAAAATACCACCAGTGTTACTACAAAGCTAGTGGTTCCAAGTATGATAAATGATAAGTTTT
Source organism: Rynchops niger (assembly GCA_013400035.1). Taxonomy (NCBI): domain Eukaryota; kingdom Metazoa; phylum Chordata; class Aves; order Charadriiformes; family Laridae; genus Rynchops; species Rynchops niger. The sequence continues at coordinate 366,218 of VXBH01007257.1, forward strand.
ATAATGATTCACAAGCTCTTCAACACTACTCTGAAGATGGTAGGGAGAGCATGCTCTAATCATTTTCATGCTATCACACAAGAAACAGGCACAGTCACAAGCCTTTGGAGATGAGGAGGATCACTAAGTTTTGGCATGCAGAATTCAGTACAACAGGTAAGGAAAGTGTAAACTTATTTCCATCTCTGGCATTAGAGCCACTTGCATACAACAGAAGTAACATGGATGGGCAGCAAGAACTGCAGCTGTATGAGCTCGCAAGTTCTAAGAAGCATCAAAACCAAATGATGTTCCCTTTTGCAAGTCTGCCATTTTGTCAGACAAACTCTACCCGGCAGCAAGCACTAAGTGATATTTAAGACTACTATTCTACAGGTCTTTACTTGAAATTTTAACAGATAAGCAGGAAGTAGCTGTCCACTGGTTCAAATTCGGTCCAGGTGTTTGATTTGTCTGATACTCTCTTCACAAAGAAAATGCCTTGACTTTGAACCACATTGGAAGTTCTGAAGCAGAATAGTCATGAAAACTAAATACATCTGATTCAAAGCCTTAAAAACATAACAAGTCCCAAACTAAACTATTTCAATAGGGCTTTAAGTGATCCATTAAAGGATCACCACAACAATAGCCCCAAAACTGTAACAGCTCCATGTTTATGTAAATTAATCTAATGCTTTTTGCTATTATTTATTGTTTCCTGAATAAACTTGCAAGTATAAAAGAAATTAAATGGATTTCAGGTTACATAACACAGTGAAAAGGATTTAGCATTTATTTGATCTTCTCATCTCACAGGAGTAACACCAAAAAATTCTTATGAGGACTATATTCTATCCCTAATTCTAAAATGTGTATGAGTGTATGAACTTCATGACCAACAGTTTATAGTTACTCTGCCTTCCTTTAAAAAAAAAAATTTAGTGTTACCACTACAAACAGGCTGGAAATTTACAAAAAGGTTCTACTTACTTCCTGTATAATTGCAACATAAGTTGGAAAAGGAAACAACCAAAAATATTGCCAGATTCACTAGAAATTCTGCTATGCAGATTTACTTGGTACTCTGAGGTACCACATTGTTACACATTATAAAAACCCCTAACAGAGAGCTAAAAAAAAAAATCCCTATTTAAATCATCTTGTTCCTTTTCATGTTACTTAGTTTGATACTGTAACAGTCTTTGTAGTAGCACCCTGTGTGTGTGCTGTCTCAAATATTCTACTGTAGCCTAATCAGCTAAACACTCTAAGTCCTAATCTTTTCCAACTTTTTCCTAACTGCTGAACACCTGCAGAGAGCTCCCATAGTTATCTTTGTGATACAGAAACATAAAAGATGAAACATGGTGAGTGTTATAGAAGCTATGCATACAGGACAAAAACCTCAAAGGATTGCCAGACTACCCATTTACCACTGGATTCTTCCTGTAGCTCATCTGTGCAAGTAAACTCACAATATAGCATAGAATTGTTTTATTAAGAGTTCAGTGATCAAATCATGTCTCTGTTACTGAAATACAAAACATAATTTATTTAGCAGTTTAAATGTAGGCAAGAAAGCAATACAAATCTACATCTACCTGTCTTTCACTAATTACATACATACTTTCCATTGCATCATATTTTTTCAGGTTTTAATTCCATTACCTTTCTCATACTGGGTACTGCTTCTCCCTATGCAGAGATCAAACTACTTGAATAGAAGTATTCTGCCACAAAAGCAGAATGAAGACACACACTTCTGTAGAAAAACTTTATCATCTTGCACATCCTCCACATAACAGTGGATTTTAACAAACCAACTTACTGTTACAAAACATTCAGTCCCTTCAGGACTTTCAAAAGCATGTTCTTTCCTCATGTCATATCATTTTGAGCTATTTTGTATCTCCTCAGAAACAGCACAAGAAACTTCCCTTTCCCCCCCTCCCTCTTTTGACACATCAGCAGTACCAGACTGATACCTCTGCTTCCTGTGCCCCCAGGGATGAACATGGTGCCCTGAACTGCTCTCCATACTAGCACCGAAGGAAGAAACAGGAGTGCACTGGACACAAACACAAGAGCACAGATACACAAAAGTGCTGCAGAACACTTAAAGATACCAAACAGTTCTGTGAGTGTTATTCTGCAAAACGACTCCTATTTCTTTAGACAGCTTAAGACTGATTTACGTCCACACTAAGGAATCAAAACCACTCTGAAATCATCATAATTCCTTCACTAAAAAATAAAAGTCAGATTTTACAGTTTAATGCTTATTTGTTTCTATTGAATTCAAGATTACATTCTCACCCATCACGTTAGTTTCTTCAAAAGTAAATTCCGGATCCTAAATACAGCCTCGGAAGGTAGACATTCTATTCCCATGACTCTAGAGCTTTCTACCAGCTCTTAGTAGTCTTGCATGCAGAAATATTATTACAATTTTTTTCTCTTCCCCTTTCTTGCTTTTTTGCCCAGGCATTTCACATCTCTAAACATATTAAGTTATGTCAACCACAGAGATTTTCTCTATACTAAAATTCACAGGTTTTGAGAAATCAAATGAAATCTACAGAAGTTCCAGATTACAGATGGGAACTGTCAGTTTTCCTTATGCTTGTAAATATACATACCTTTAAGGGAAAAATTTCTTAATCAGGTTCCCTTTGCTTTGGCCATTCAGTCTCTGCAATATTGCTGATCTGGATGTCACCCAGGAACTCCGCTGACAGGAAAAGTTTCTCCTTCAAATAGAAAGCGGATTTCGTTTTACAATATCTTTCATGTAAGCTGTGCAATATGAGCTTTTGCTTGATGACAGGACCTTTACATTGCTTTTGAACAACTTTTCAAGAGACCGCGAACACGATGTTAGAAATAAGTTGTCAGGGAAGGGTAAGAAGATGGGCTGCTCCAAGACCAGAGATAAGCCAGGAACTGAGAGCAATCACAGCACAGGCAAGGGCAGCCTCATCAAACAGGGAACACAGTCCCACAAGACCAAACTGGGCCAGGCTGGGAGAGGGAAAGCTTCCACGGGGTCCAGACAAGGCAAGGTCCAGGGTCTATCCAGGGAGGTAGAAGGCAGGGACAGAGACAGGACTTGGGTGCAGGCTATGACACAAATTCCATCTTCCTCACGGAGACATAGCCAAAGACGAGACCGGAGAGGAGCTACCCACAAGAGGGGCTGTGCAGGGCATCTGGGTGAAAGGAGGCCCCAGGTAAGTCTGGTCAAGGCAATTAGGGCCCATTAGCACAACCATGGGCCTGACGCAAACCAGTCTACACTTTATTCTTGAGGGCACTATTTAATAAAAAGTATATGTGTAGCAGTGTCAACTATTTCACTGGCTCACACACTAACATCTGTTTCAGTTTAAGCCTGTATCAGATTCCATTATGATTATTTTAACCTGGAGCTCTTTGGTAGGGCTCAAACAGAGCACACGGAAACTCTTACCATACTTTTAAGAGCAGACACTTGGTCAATCAGAAATTAAGATAATTTACAAAACAGTACAGGAAAACAAATTCTAAGCATTGTAATTTAACCTGAAAAGGTTCTTTAATACAGTCGTCATCACGTACCAAGGGAAAGAGGAAAGCATGATTCACTCTCCACTGATGATATCTGAAGCTAGTATTTAGGACGAAGAACCACTGAGGAAGCAGTTAGTCTGAAAATCTAAACAGACATGCTATTTTAAAATAATAAAAGTATTAACTGCAGTTGACCAGTCATGATATTGTTTGCACACATATTCAGTATTGGCTTTTCTACAGTACTTTCTGTTTGATAATTATCTGCAACATAGAAGAGAATGATATCATAGAATTGTTAGGGTTGGAAGGGACCTTAAAGATCATCTAGTTCCAACCCCGCTGCCATGGGCAGGGACACCTCCCACTAGGTAAAGTAGCATAGGTGTGTATGCCATTAAAATATTCATTGGATATGCAAATCCATGAATTTCTATCTTCTCAGGCAGAAAAGATGCATGAGTCCATGATGACCATTTTAAAACATAGTTATTGTGATAAGACAAGAACAAGATGGTTGTTACAAAAAAGGCAACCAAGAGGATATCTGGGTACAGATAACCTACATAGTATACATAAGGAAAGCACACAATAATCATTAACAACTGCAGCTGACTTGGGTCTTCTCAGTAGAGAAGGTAATAACTAACACAGTCCCTAGTCACAGCACAAGTGCCAAAACAAGCAACAGAAGAGTACTGAAATTCAGTGGTTCCTAGACAGATTCCTTTGCTGCAGACCCTTGCTGTTAACAGGGTAATCCTTGTCTTCACAGGAACCTACTTCTGAGCTTGGTGAAGCAGGAGAAACTTCCTAGCTGAAGTCCCACTCCCTAACCAAAGCTCTTCCCCATACCTCCCCACTTTGGTTTCCCTACCTTTGCAGCATACTGTAACAGTGTTAGACTACAATAGCCTTTTCTCACAAATCATTCAATTACTTCAGTCATTAATAAACAATATTAACAAAGACATTTTGGAGACTTAAAGGGAAAAGGTACTTTATAAGAAAGATCACAGAATCACAGAGTCTTTATGGTTGGAAAGGACCTTTGAGATCATCGAGTCCAACCAAACAACCTACAATCTCTGCCACTAGAGCATGCCCTGAAGTGCCACATCTAGACGCTTCTTAAACACCTCCAGGGATGGTGACTCAACCACCTCCCTGGGCAGGCTGCTCCTGTGCCTGACCACTCTTTCAGTAAAGTAATTCCTCCTAATATCTAACCTAAACCTCCCCTGCTGCAGCTTCAGACCATTTCCTCTGGTCCCGTCATTATTTACTTGGGAGAAGAGGCCAACACCCACCTCTCTCCAACCTCCTTTTTCAGGGAGTTGTAGAGGGCAATGAGGTCTCCCCTCAGCCTCCTCTTCTCCAAGCTAAACATGCCCAGCTCCCTCAGCCTATCCTCATATGACCTGGTCTCCAGACCCCTCACCAGCCTTCAGTGTCCCTCTTGTACAGAGAGGCCCAGAACTGAACACAGCACTCGTGGTGAGGCTTCATCAGTGCCGAGTACAGAGGCACCATCACTTCCCTGCTCCTGCTGGCCATGCTACTCCTGATACAAACCAGAATGCTGTTGGCCGCCTTGGCCACACTGCTGGCTCATGTTAAGCTGGCCGTCCACCAGCACTCCCAGGTCCTTTTCTGCTGGGCAGCTTTCCAGTCACTCTTCCCCAAGCCTGTAGCGTTGCTTGGGGTTATTGTGACTGAAATGCAGGACCCGGCACTTGGCCTTATTAAACCTTAAAGATGCAAGAGAAGTTTAGACACTCCTGCAAAGCTTTAGAGACAGCCCAATATAAAGAGCAAATCTACAAAGTTACCTTAAAATATCTGAGTTACTGGAGCAGACTAATAAAAGTAGATTTCAAATCAAAGGAGACTTGCAAGTGGGAATAGTTTTGAAGGAGTGCAGCAAGTACAGGAGTGCCACAAGAATCAATATCAAGACGAATACTATTCTTTTCACTATCTCCTAAGACGTATACAATGCCACATGGACTGTAGTGACAATATTCACTTAAAGTACAAAGCACAGGCAGTCAGCATTAAGCAAGAAGGTTATACAATTCACGAGCATAGAGGGCTCACGCTACTATGAAGGGAACAGTGATGAAAAACAAAAAGGAACGTCACATTTTAATAAGTTATATCCTATAGAGATGTGTAGGAGAAAGATCTGTTCTCAGAAACAATTGCATCCTTCTTTCAACTTGGATATTTGGTACAATTATTACCAAAGCTAAAGAGCGTTTTGTGATACATTTGTGAAGTTGCATTTATATAACTAGTTTCTTTGCTTAAAATAAATAGATATGAAGTCAGAAACACATAATACAAGAATAACAGGCAGGAGATCAATTTTGTAGAATAGCAAAAGTTCCCTAACGACAAGTAGTAAGGATGAGTATTCTTAATGAGAATGCAATTCATTTATGAATCAAGCCAAGAAAACAGAACATATGGACAATACCACACACCCTGCCTGAACATTATACCTTGGGTTTAATAGGCATTTGATGATCCTTGTCACCCTGGACAGGACTTTGCTTAATATTCACAGCTTGTGGAAACCATGAATTCGTGGCCACATTACCAAGTACACTGAGGGGTCCATATAAAGACTTTTGAATAACTGCCTTAATTGCATATTTAACATACAATTTATGATACACACACAGAGAGTGAATACAGTAAACCTTCATCTTTTAGAAACAGAACTGTTACTTAGTTACCTGAGCTCTCTCACCAGTACATACACCTCATTTTCCACCATCACACATTTTCTTTCACCCTCACTACTTACTGCTCTTCATGTTAAATAATCTCACCTGTTCAGCATAAAAAAAAAATGCTAATTTATCAGCTCCATCAAAAAACAAGCAGCTAAGACCACAGATTTGTAAAATTCACCAGTAATGTGAAAAACTTCAACTTCTAAACCCTATTTACTAGCCAATAACCTTTTTAGCTTCTCATATTTCCAACTGGAATTTCATTGTCACAGATCTTCAGCTTTATTATAACATTTCACTGAGACACTAGTCCCCATTCAGACAAGCCCAGCCTGCACACTTACCTTCAGGCACCTGTTTAAAGTCTACCAAATTCAACAGTATTGAAGCATGAAGTAACTAGAGACACAAATATATAGGCATCCAGAAAAAAAGGAAAAGAAGAATTTTGTATATAGTTAAAAATACAATAGCATTTTACATGACATTACTTCAACTTAAAAACTAAAGGAATCATTTAGATGTCTGACACACACCACAAATGGAAAAATATACATTAATTTAGACATTTTGATTGTGAGAACATGTGAAAAAAACCTCACACCCAATCATTACCTAGGAAATGTTTCAGAAAAGAACAAAAATTCTAATTAAAAATTACCAACTCTGATTTCAACCAACCTAATCCCTTTATTTGTCAACCTTTCAAACACTGCCAGCAGCCACAAATGACACCTAAGATTGAGAAAGCTGTAACTACTGTTGTTATTTTGCAAGTATTTCCGTTTTCAATTAAAATTCAAGGAAAACGGGAATAATTCCACAACATGCTGGTGATGACAAAAACACGTCTTCAGTTTGTTTTTCTTCTCCCTCTTACAAAGTGTCACATTTTCAATTGGTGTGCCATGGATGATGAATTAGACAGAGAAAGGCCCTTCCCCTCTCCAACGTAGCTCCTGTTTGAGCAAACGTCATTTAACTGTACCGTGGAAGTGATGCCACTAAACAGCAGGCAAGTAAACTGACATTTTGGACACAGGCAGTTGTAAGAACTACCCTACTGTCTTCTGACATGAAGAAAAAAGTTGATTAGCACCCTCAAGACCTATCCCTGTTTCATTAGTTGAGAAGACCAGGGGAGGCACCACCAGAAACAGAAAGGCCAACATCCAGCAGTAACCGAGCACAGGGACCCACAAGGGCTCACCGGTGACCAGCCAGAGGCTAAACACGTACACGGTCATTAACAGGGAAGAATGCTGATGGAGGGGCGGCGGGAACCACCACACAGACAGGTACCGCGAACAAGGTAGCCCTGGGAGGAGGGACACAATGACTGTTGGTGACGAGCTGACTGAAAGACTTCGGTCAGGCCAACAGAAACCTGCAGGCCCAGTGAACCGCACCCGACAGACACAGGCCATGTCCGCCGTGCCGCTGCCGCCGGGACAGAGCCAGCGGCAGCAGCCCCCAGGCCCTCCTCTGCGGCGCAGCATAGTCCCCCTCACACCGCGGGACCGGGCTGCCGCCGCCGCCGCCGCGCTCCCCTTACCTTTCCGTGGGGCGAGGAGTCACCGGCCGCCCAGCCACCTTCCTGCGCGTTGCGATTCCGCCTCAAGAGAAAAGGCGACGACCGATGACCGGCTCCCGTCCCCCTCACGTCACCCGCCGCCGCGGGCAGCGCGGAGGACGCGGCGCGGGCGCGGCGGAGGAAAGCGCCCCCGCAGGCGGCGAGCTGCGCGCGCGGCACCCCTGCCTTCCAGAGGGTTCTGGAAGGCGGCGAGGCCTCCCCTCACGACGGCGGCAGCGCCGCCGCCCGCGACGGCCACAGGTGCCCGCCGCCATGGCAAATTTCGGGCCAGGCCAGCAGCTGCTGGTGGGCGGTTTTAACAGCTGCCAGACGAGGGCGGCGCCGGGTCCTCGCACTTGCAGCGGCGCAGGTGAGGAGAAGCTGTAGATCTTTAGATATCAGTGCGTCGGGCCTCCTTCTTGTCCTGATCCCCACACAACTGCTGCGTTCTCCCTATTTGAGCTGCTTTTAGTGATTACTCAGAAAAGACCTTCTCCCTTCCTAGGATGACAGAAAGTGGTGAAATGTGTGTGTTTAGGATCAGTAAGTTTCCTACTAATTAAATGTGACCATTGTAACCTTTTTCTAGTGATAAGCTTTATGCCTTTTAATTATTTATTAAGTAGAAATGAGCTAACTAACCCAGATGTTAATGAGATTCAGAGCCTGTGAACTGTGGTACCTGCCAGGTTGTGAATACACAACATACTTTAACACACCCGCAGAAAAGTGAAAGCAATGAACACCTTTGGTTTTCTGCTGTGCTGACCCTGACCTTGCCTTTCAGGCCTCGTCTCCCGGCTTCACTGTGGACCCACCTCCTCCTCAAGGGCTTCACCAGCCTGTGGCTGACGTGGCCACTGTCCCCGACCAGCTCCGCTCACCTTGCCTGGCTCCTCTGCGGCTGCAGCTTGTGGTGAGGGCGCTCAGGCTCCCCATGGCAGCCCCCAGCTGTGTGGGCCAGCCCCCCACGTTGTGCCTTGGCACCTCAGTGCCTGTAAAGCTGCTGGGCAAACTTTCACCCCCCTCCGTTGGACAGCTTCACAACATAAGCTCAGCTTCAGCTATCTACCCACCACCATCCCAATGACCTCATGTTTTATTTATCCTGTAAGTACTACCTTTATTTTTGGGCCTAGATGTATGTGGTTTTGGTTTTGTTTTGGTGTTTGTTTTGGTTTGGTTTTGATTTTTTTGTATTTGGCTGTATCGTAATACATAGTATTTGTTTGAATTCACCTCAGTGATCTGGATCAGTGACCTGGACCTTTCATTATCTATCTTTGTGTAATCCACAGTAATTATCTTAGATGATTTGATGTTTTCTTCTAGCTTATTGATAAAATATCAAGCAGTGAAGGACAAAGAACCAATTACATTAGGATCCTATCAGAAACACTTCAGCTGGATGACAATTTCCCTCTGACTTCTCAGTTATTAATCCCTTAAATGTATTGTTTTAATTTCTTAATACATTACCACCTAGAGTATCAGGATTCCTTCTTAGAGTATTTTTCTCTTAATTAAAAGTCGTAACCTTTACTTAAGAACTACTAGGAAAATAATTTGCTTTTAAGAAAGGCATTCTGATTTTTAAGCCAATTACATAATACTGGCAGGTGAAAAACTCAGTTACTATGTTTCTTATATTTTCTTTTTTATAGCTCGTTGCAAATTGGTCAGGCATTTCATACTAATTGTGAGAAGCCTGTGATTTCTAACACACATTTCTACTTAGTTATAATAAAAAACAAGTATTACACTATATAGAAATTTGCATCATTTATTATTTTAACAGAAGACTGACTATGCAAGCTAACAAAAGAAATTTCCAAGATTTTAAGTAAAGAAAACGTAAAATAGTAACATATTATTTCCAGTTAGTAGATAATCCGTTTTAATTTGGACTGAAATGATTTTATTTTCTATGATTTTAGCATGATACAATACAGTTTTACAAGGAATACGGGAATACTCAGTTAATAGCCAGTTCTGCGTTACAGACACAAGGGCATTATTTTAAATAAAGTCAGGCAACAAGGTGGGCCACAGCTCTGAACTAAGCAGTGCACTTGCCCTAATGTTGCACTTCAATAAAAATACCCTCAAAATCATTTTTTAAGGCTTATTTGCAAGTTAGCAGTTTTACCTTCCCTGAAAGAGTCTGTCAGTGTCTTCTATAGAAAAGGCCACGATCAACCGAAGATTTTCTAAAATGAGAGAGGTGTAGAAAGAACACATTGGAAATCCCAAACAGACAGGGAAAAGGGATGATCATGAGCCTATCAAATAGCTTCACATTAGAATAATGGAGAATTAAGTAAGATTTACAGCTGCCCTTACAGTTTCTCAGGAATTTTGTTTGCTTACTGCTGTAGAAGGTGATATTGAAGCCCATCTTGTGGAGCTTCATAGTTATTGCCTCATTTTCAGAAGGTCAGCTCTGAGACCAAGGTAGACTTTCAAATGAATCCTGCAGGGTTTTTTTTCAGATTAGGTAATTCTTTTTCAAATAGGTAATTTTTTTTCTGATTAGGTAATTTCAGATTAGGTGTTTAGAGGCTGGGACATGTGTGCCACATGTCCTATTTCGTGCAGTTGTCCTGACCAGTAGATCTCTGATGCCTTCAAGCAAACGGTACACAACCAAAATTGTACATACACATACAAATTTTACATATGCTTTCATGTATCATTTCTCAATGAGTCAGATATTATGGACTGTTTCATAAAAAAACAGTACGAGTTAGTCTTTGACTTAAGAAATTGCCTTAAAAACCAAGACTGTTAAGTCACAGTGCTTCTCCTACTTCTTCTTTACTAACTATCCAGTTATTTCCTAATCTTTAGCATAACAGTCCTTCAGGATGAGAAATTTTTTTTTACTGCACTTAAGAAATTAAGGAATTTCTTTTTTTGATTGATTTGGCTGTACTTGTTCTTAGTACAAACCTACTTTTTGAATTTAACTTTAGTTGATTTAATGGTGTTTTCCTGACAAAACTGCCCTGCACCAACACTGAAATACCTTTATTTATATTTCTCTGTTATGGGGAGCTGTAAAAACTACTGATTTTTTTTTTCCTTTTTCTGACACAGCCACACCATATAATCAATTTAAAACGCATTTTTCTGTTTAGTATGTAAAAAATGTATATAATTTTTAACAGATCAGAATAACCAGGTACTTTAAAAGAATCTTTCTAGAGAAAATGCTTGAAAGTCTATTCCCAATTTCTGTCAAGTATGTAATTCAATATAACAAAACAAAAGTACTTCACAGGACACCCCGATGGACTGACACAATCTCTCAGTGCCTTCCACAATGATGGTATGTGGAATCCTGTGTAATTGTTTGAACAAGAGCAGGGACTAAAATAGTACTGTTTAATCTCAGAAGTTTGTAACTTACATCCACACACTTACAGTCCTTTGTTATATTCCAGTTCCTGCAATAAGATAGGCAACATACAAGTGGGTAAACAGACTGCATCAGTAACAAGCCATCTAGTAAGTGCAATAATACATACACTTTTTTTTTTTTTGAATGAATCAATTTTCAAATGTTTTGTGTTATTTTTTTTACTCAAAAATAAAAAAGGAAGCAAAAGAAAAACACTGAAATCAATAACAAAAAAGCCCACACCAAATATTGCAACTTCCAGTTCTTAACTAACTGCTCATTTCTTTCTACCTTGTATAGAAGTGTTGAGCACAGCATTTGCAAGTGCCCCACGGGCTGTTTTCTCAACCACTTCCCCATAGAAAACACTTTGCAGATTTTCATTGGCATGAGTGGTTTTTTCTTCAGGCCCAGAAAGCCTGAAGGATCAGATCTGTTATCTGCTCAAAAACACCATTTGGTTTTTTGTTTACAGGGGCAAACTGTGACATGAAAATACTGGGAGACGAAAACATACCTCCATGCAGTCCCTTCAATCATTCACTGCAGGCACAAAAGATGGAGCAAAGGTTGGGCAACTAGTGTCTTTTCCACATTTCTCAGGCATAGAGCAAAGAGATGTGAAGAATTATTTCCTACCCAAATGTGTCAGCCAAGAGAGAAGGGAATGAATACAAATTTAATATGCTTCTGGTCAAAGTTCAGCACAGAATTTTGTTCTGTCCTGCTAATACACAGTGATCTTAGGGTACTCAGCTGTGCAAAATAGAGAAAGAAATGAAAGGTACAAAGTCTTACAGCTTTGTTCTTCTTTGTCATGATACCTCCAACAATTTTTAAATTAATTTCAATGTCTTTCTCACAGCATTGTATTTCACTTTGATTCTGCACTTACTTTGAAATTAAGGGTTAACCAAATTACTTGTAAAAAACCTGAATTTTATGTAGAGTACTCCCTTCGAAATGTGTTGTAATTCAGAGTCTGTTCTTCACTGAAGACTAAATATTAGTATTTACTTCATTTTTTGGTAAAAAAGGAACAATGTTTTTAATAATCAACATGCTTTTCTTTACATTTGGAAGTGCAAAAATACACACAGTAATAGCCACAAAGTAACAGTAACCTTATTTGAAGAGAGTGGTGATGAGCCACCTTACATTTATTCCTTACTGTTACAAGCAATACAAATTGCAGGTGTTTGTACTGACATTTGCTTAATGTGAAAATACATTTCCAAGAAAATATGCACTATCAGGCATCTTTAGCAGTCATTCTCACATTTTTTCTTTCAGATTGTAAACATGTGGGTACAGGCAAAGAAAACATAATTGAGGTCATATTAGTAATCATTTAAAAATGGTATTAAATGATGATGATGTTCTTTCACATTTTCTAGAATAGGTTGTTGAGTAAAAAACTCTATCGGTGCTGTTCACAGCTGGCTTCTCTTTCTGTTTATGTTTTCTTTATTCTTCCACTCCCTGTACACCTTTTACACAGCCCCACGGCAGTGCTTCTTCACACCAATATAATGCGCCAAAATTCTCTCTTTGTTTTACAGCACACAACCTGTCGTTCTGCTACACAGCCTACTGTGGCCTTCTCATTTCCCACATAGACTGAGATTCAGGTCTCAAGTGATATAAAAAAGCAAAGCATTCCTGTTCCAATTTCATACAAAGCACTCTTTCGGACATATTTTAACATAGAATGCCAAAGAGGAAGTTACCAGTTTACCACAAGATTTTACTGTCATTTCAAAGTAGTAACAATGAGTTCTTGACCCATTTTTATATTACATATCATGATAGCAGTCATTTAGTGTAGTGATGTATTTTTTAAGTATTAGCCCATGCAGCCTTACAGTACAAATAAGGGTATCTTTGTGATCAGATTGTAAGTACAATTCTTTGTAAAAATTGTACCTTGGGAGTGTAACCCTAGATGTTTCTTTACTGAAAGATACTATGATCAATTTTTTTTTTTTTTTTCTCTTGGCTGTACTTATTTTGTCTTGTCATCTGTATCAGTGTCTTTCCTGACATTCCAAAACTGTCTCACATCCTAGTTCATACTTGATTCCATTTGCTGTCTGTCCATTTACTGGTCCTGTTTGCCCTTCCTCTATATTTTCATTCTCTTCATGCTGTTTACATGCATTTGCTTAAGGTCTAGCACTATCTCCACTCCTTAGCAGGAGAGCTAGACCCCAAACGTGTTTAAATCACTCTTGAGCATCACACTTTTTCCTCTGAAATGGGGCATGTTTGTTTAGAAAATTTCTTCTTTGCTCTCCTGTCATTTACATTTTTTTCATAATTATATTTAATAAATATCACATTATAAGGAATCAAAAAGAAATATAGCTTTTGATGCAATGACAAATCACACACTGTTGTTCTTAGTTTGTAGCTACAGAGATACACACCCGTCAACCTCTCCTTCACAAAAGGACCTGGTAAAACCAAACAGCTCTTCTTAGTGCTATTTATCTTTCAAGATTCTTCTCCATAGTGGAGTTGGGGCAGAATTTTTTGACAGAGAGGGAGAGAGACAGTAGCATTTTTCCTATAAAGAAACCTTTATTAGATTGGGGGGGGGAGAAAATTTGGCTGATACACATGATTTGGAGATCTCGGTGCTCCTTTCACAAGAATGGAAGATGATAACTGATGAAGGGACCTTTGAGAGACTCCAGAACTATGCACACCTCTTATTTTATGTTAGTCTAATAAAAGTGTAGCTACTTCTACATTCAGCTGTCTAGTTCAGTTGGCAAGAACTACATTTTTCAATAAATCATTTTCAAGCCTCTTTTGAAATCCATTCCCTCGTGTCAATGATAAGTTTCTGAAAAAGCAAAAGCAAAAAACTCTCCTAGGCTGTTTTTCAATGGTAAGTACTAGATACAATGGATCCCAAATGCTGTCACGCACTTACAAGCAATTGTAACTGTATAGTGTGCTTATAGTAACAAAACTCCCAGTACTGTCTCTCTTAAGTAACATGACGTAGTATTTGAGGTACTAGCTGGAACATGGGAACCTGTATTGTGTTCTCAGTTGTTGCTCTTCCTCCCTCGTGTGACTCAAGCTTGTCACCCTGCGCCTCTTGCCTATCCTGTTCCTCATCTGCTTTGTTTGAAAGTTCTTCAGAGGACAAAACGTGTTTTACTGAAGTGAGGCATCATTATTTGAGAACTGTGTACTACAGTATTACTCTGTGGGTAAAGATACATCATTCAGTGCTTTTGTACAACGTATGTTTCTTATGTACTCTGTAGTACAAAATAAAGCCAACTGTTGGCCACCCACCAACTTTTAATGCACAGCCCCTTGACCTCTTCATTACAAAGTTTACCACCTGCCCAAAGGGTAGCAACTATAGTGGCATTTGTGACATTTGTCACTACTGCAAACTTTTCATTATCGTATATTATCAGTGTTCACAGAACTCAGGCATGATGGACATTTACCTGATGTTCTTTTTAATCTGATACAGTTTTTCTCCCTAACTTTGGCATGAGAAGGTTATAGCGAGAGATTCTTTAATTTGTAATAGGATTTGCTTGGTTTGTACACTTTTATCATGTGTGGTATCATACATGGAAGTACGACTCAAGTATAAGGATCACACATAAAGCCCTTGATCAGGTTACTTCAACCTTTTTTATCTACCTGTACATAAAACACCTATCATATTATGCCTCATCCAAGAGTATTTCAAGCCTTAGCATATCGTAAACTTTAAATAAAATGTGTCTGTAATTGTCATTATTGCTAATTACTTTACTTGGTCTTGTAATGCCACTCATGTATTCCACTCATGGAACTTATGTTTAGTTGACCCAAACTCATGACTTTGTAAATTACATGACTTTCTAAAGAAGAGTATGTAAATAAAAGTATACAGTATTTTGTATTTAGAATAACATAAATGTGCTGTCTTCTCACCAGTCAGCTAAGTATAAAAACACTTTTTACACATAAGCTTTAATATGTTAGGCATTTTGCTGCCTTCCATGCTGACCAAGGAGTACTTTTACATGCATTACACGTCACATTCATTGCAACCTAATGCATTATACAAAAATAATTTAAAAAAATAAATATTTACATTCCTTTGAAGGTTTAATAACAGATATCCCCAATGGCTGCATTTTCTCAGTTCTACACTTTGCAGTAATTGCTTTCCTTACCATGTAGTCTTTGGTGATTTCCAATTAATTGTCAACCCATCTGACCACCTTTATTCTGTGGGTTTTTTCTGGCTTATAAAAAGCACGTAGCAGATTTTAAAAACATCATGGCAAAGTTTTTGACTGCTTATGAATCTCAAAATGCTACACAGACATTAATTAAGTCACATACGATATTTATCACATATTACTATGGTTGATGTAAGTACTTTGTAGACTGCATATGTGTAGGCAATTCAAAGCACAGTCTCATAGGCATTCCCAAGCCTGAGATTCATTGGTAAAGTCCACTTAGCAATTAGTGAGAAATTTATCTTGTAACATCCAGAATATGACACAGCACCCAGAAAATAGTGGCAGAAAATGCTGGCCTCCATCTGGAGGCGTGGGTTCAAACTGGAAGAGGGTATATTTTCCTTAGATATTGGGAAGAAATTTTTCACTATGAGGGTGGTGAGACACTGGAACAGGTTGCCCAGGGAAGTTGTGGATGCCCCATCCCTGGAAGTGTTCAAGGCCAGGCTGGACGAAGCTTTGAGCAACCTGGTTTAGTGGAAGGTGTCCCTGCCCAGGGCAGGGGGGTTGTATGATCAAGGTCCCTTCCAACCTAAACCATTCTATGATTCTATGAAAATCTATGTCTGACAAATGTTAAGGCATACCAAAAGCTACTCATCCCATTGAGTCTTCATACCCTTTGTACGTACGGACTTTACAGAGGGTTTAATACTACTTTTCTCTCTAGAAAACAGGAGGTAGTGTCTCTTGTGCCACAATGCCTTTGCTGAAGCAAATAATAACAAGAACCAGTGAAAAGAAGAGAAAACATTACAAAACTTAGCTGTACTGGCTCTGTTTGGTAGTTTCATTTTAGGCCCTAATCACAGGAATGAGACTTGTTCTAAATTGTTTGCATTTGCTTCTGAATATCTGGAAATTTGCTTGCTAAGTGTTCAGGTGGAGGAAAAAACCTTCTCAGGTGCAGAAAGAAGTAATGCTGTGCAGTCAGTGGAAAGAAACATTCAAACAATTATACACCCTACTGCTTCAAGTCATATTAAAACAATCTATAAGCTAATTCAATGCTAACACAATGTCTCATAAATGGTAAACGGGCCGGATGAACATCCTGGCTGAGCAGGCTGGATGAACAACTTTCGAAGTTAAGAAATACAGTATCATTGCATTGTTCAACAAGGTTTTAACTGCCAGTTATGCTTTTATACCTGATATATATAATAAGTGTTTCCAGCACAGATTTGCTTCCAGGATGTGTGTCAGGCAGTTCAGAAAAGATTACATTCTCCAGCATTTCCTGTAATTTTCACAGTGGTCCTTTAATCTTTCCAGTAAAATGTACATTTGGACTACTTGTCCCTAGTTCTAAACATAGTGCTTAGGAGAAACAGATCATAAAGAAAGGCAAACTTACAACTGGCAACTAAGATTCTGAAGTTTGACAATTTTTTACCCGTCTTATTTGATTCCTGTATTTTTTTCTGGTTAGTGGAAGATAATCAAATGGATTAAAATGGAGGTATAAGACAGTTACAGTACAAGCCTAACCCCTGCTCCCTTCTCCTCACCTCCACCAGCCCCAGCCACAATTTATAGCGAGTCCTGTGGGTTTGGTGTCAAACGTACAAAACTTGTGCAGAAACATCAAATTAATGCTAGAAATAGCTGGGTTATTTTAAAACTCCCCCTTGTCTTATTTAAAGTCATGTTCCTAGCTAGTTTTGGGTAACTAATTAGATTTTATTAAAAACACAAACCAGCACCGATATCATTACATAACAGCACCAATTACATTACAATTGTAAAAGACATTGAATAAATATCATCACTGAGGTGATTTACCCAGAGTCCTTGCTACAAACAGGTTGCAGCTTATCCAAACATGGAATCCACAGTCTCACCTCTTTCACTGTCCCCAGTCAGCCAATTTAGGCCTAAAGTTTTATCCAAATAGGAAGTAAACAGAGCAAGCCCTAAATAAATGATAAGGGAATAGGGACTTTGAGAGTCTAAGATACCTATATAGGCAGTAAAGAACCATAGCAGAATCCTGATAAAATCTAAGAGAGCAAGTTAGCCAAATTTTACTTGAGAAACAGAGAACAATATGATTAAAAATTAGAACTGTACCTCATTCTACTCCAGTTCTAAATGTTGAAGTTTTTTATAATTTCACACAGGGCCATGATAGTATGAAAAAGGCAACAGAGTAACCTGCTACTGGCAAGTGTGACACTCACAAATAATTTTGGTTGAGCATTGTAAAATTTTGAATTGCTGGATTTTGATGTTGATAAAGGAAAGAAAAGCCCTTTACATGGAAGATAACAGGGCACAAATGATCTGGACACTGATTAAAAACTAGGTGAGGAAGGAGAGGAAAGGCATTCAGAAGCTGAAGATGCTAGTTGGCTCAAATTATCAAATGAGATTTACAGGGACCAGCAGTGCAAGGTGTAGGAACTCAACTGAGAGTCAGATTTAATGTGGTTAGTCTATTTGAGGAAGGTATTCTTGATTTTCTTTCTTTTCCCCATTAATTTACTAGCAGTTAGCTGTGTGAACGTTTATAGGTTAGGTTTTGAGTAAGTACCTCTATGTTTGGAGACAAAAGATTGAAAAAGTGAACCCTGAGATCTCAAATCAAAACAATCCAAGTTGTGTTCTCTTAATTTCGTAACATTTTGGGCCCTAAGTATGTTTGTTGCTTGATTGGCAATGGCTGTGGGATGTTGTAGAATTGCCTGTCATAGAAGAGGCTGCCTCAGAGTTTAGCAAGGGGCTAAAACAAAGATCTATTAAAAATAGCAACTTGTAAATCAAATTACTCTAGGCCCTACTAATGTTGTCTCCTATTTTTCATTTGATGGACTTCTGATTGACTAATTTCCTCATCTCCAAGTGTCTCCTTCAGTGTGAATCTCTCTTTTGTAAGGTAACCATGCTACTACATGGACAAATTTTTTCAGTATGTTATGGGCAGAAAGATAGTTTTTGTAACTGGCAGCTCTTTAAACTGATCTTCGAATGTGCAAATCCTGATGAGCTTTTTTTTTTGGTATGCTTTGTGCTTCGTTGTCTCTAATAGTAGCACAGCCAAGACGTCTCAGGGAGTATCGTTAAAAATGTGACTGTAGTTACTGTTTCAAACTAAATATTCTGCCACTGCAACTCGTCTAATTCTTCTGTTAACATAGCAGTTAAATAGTGCACCTTCTCGTAACTGTCTTGATTCTGTACGGTGAAAAAGGGTAAATAGGGATTATCAACTTTGTAACTTTTTCGTTATTTCCTTTTTCTTGTGAGGCAAAATTGTTGAATCTAATCTTCTTCAGAAAATTTTCCACTTTAAGAATAAACACAAGAATCTCATTGCAATTTTCTTAAAGAACTGATAGGAAACTAAAATTTGAAGATGATGCTTAATGCTGCCTTGGAGGCTTAGCAATGATTGCTTACAGGTCTTTCACTTGAAAATTCATCTGGCTGCCTAGCCCCTGAGATACCTTTAAATTAATACAACTTCCAAATACTTTTTTTCATAATTTTTCATGATGTTTCTATTTGATGAAAAAGTAAAGCAAAGCAAACTGGAGATAAAGTTAAACATGAAAATCATGAATGCTGTAAAGCCAGGGAACATCAGTGAGGGATCTCCAGTTTGCAGATGAAATGACAGCATCATCTTTCATATCCTGGAGTATCAGTAGGATCAGCTGTAAGATTCATTAGCTGGGATATTCGAAGAGAAGTACATGAAATAGTGCTCCTGGTGCTAATTGCATTAAATTACAACTTCATTTTAGTAAAAACGGAGTGGTATTGCAGATTTGAAAACATACAGAGCTAATAAATATTTTAAATACATTTAAATATAAATAAATAAATATGTAAAAATAAAGTTGGAAGAATGTTTAAATATTAGAAGAAACTCTCAGCTTTTTCACATTGCTGTCTGCAAGCCAAAGTAAGTTGATTTATCTCGCTTTTTTTTCTTTTTTCTTTTTTTTTTACAAAATTATTTTAGGTCTGGAATATATCTGGAAAAGCCAAGACAAGAAAAGACTGCCCAAAAAGACAAGGTGGTACATACCATCTGTCATGCATCCCCAAATGTTAATTACTTATGAGTAAGATTTAAGATCAAAATGGAAATGAAAATGATCTTCAAAGAGTAACTGAAGAGCCATGGCTGTAATTCAGCTCTCTGTATGTCTTGATCCTCTTTTTCTAACACTTCAATTGAAGTATGATACTTCGACTTTTTACGGATTCCATATTTCAGCATACACTACTCAACTGGTAAAAATTTCTGCAGCACTAAAGGGCATTATCTATTTGGAATGAACGTTACAGGAAGTTTTGTATTTATACAAAATTCAGATTGCAATTAGGGGTCTTTAAACAGGTATTTTTTTCCCCTTTTGGTACTATGTAAAAAGAAATAACAGTTAATTACTTCATATTTCATTGATATTATTAAAACTACAGAATGGTTGGGATAGAAGAAAGTAAGACAAAGCTATTAATCTAATTTGGAACCGATAGATGTGAATTGTTGGATCCAAAACAGCTGAGTAATTCTGGTTCCAGGTTACATCCAAAACTGAACAAACTATATTCTTTTACCCGTAAGACATAGAATAATTTTCTGTAGTAACTTCTGTTCACTCAAGATTTTGCCCTGAGAGGAACAAAGACTGCACAAAAATATCTAATCTTCAGAGGTTTCTGTACTTTACAAGGAAAAATTCCTGCATAGAGAATAATCACTTGAAAAGAACTTATTTACTTAGCCCTCAGACAGAAGAGTTTATGCACACACAGAAAATCCAGATAGTGTCTTAAACAGTCTTGTATATCGCACATGCAACCTCTATTCACTGCTCCAAAAATGAGTAACAGAACGTCAAAATAGCTGTATGCAGCATCTCTCTGGAAGGAGTTAAACCTAAGTGTATCTATAAAGTGTTTCCCAAAAAGCCTAATAGCACTTTATAATATAAGAATGGAAATCCTAATGTTCGGATTTTCTTCGAAGAACTGTTTCTTTGTATCCTTTGCTCAGAAAAGGCAAACTAGCTGTTCAAAGACCCTTGTTTTGCTTAGGAATGTTTTTGTTGTTACTGCCCCACAGTGGCTCATTGGAATACGTATGCTGGGCGGTTGTTTTTTTCTGCTTGAGCAGGCATTTGAAGAGGGGGAGGGTTGCCAGGGAATCTTTTATTTTCACTCAGTCTGCCTTGCTAATGATCTACAGTTGTAGGCAAATACAGCTATAATCCAAGATCACATTTTCTTTCACATCCTTATTAAAAAGCTAATGTATTCCTCTTCTCAATGTATAGATGATATTTTCCACTTACAAATGGTTCTTTAGATTGGATGAAATAGAAAGATTTAGTAGATAAATGGGAGACTGATTCAGAGAACAGGCATTTCATTGAGTCCTACAAGTGACAGTGGATCCTGCAGTATGCCATGAATGGTAAAAACCTCAATGAGTGTAAATACACATCCGTGTGTGTAAATACTCTTTTTTCACACACTGTTCCTCTGTACATACTTTTCTTTAATATGACTTATTCTCAGAACAAAAATAAAACTACCTTACAATCTCAATAAATGTTGTTCTGTATATGTAAAATTAAGACACATGTTTAACAAGCAGGAAGTCATTTTTAGGTTAGCGGTCTGATCGTTTCGCTAATATTATGATTTGGCACAGCTAACACATTGCACAGTGAACCAGATTCTCCTGTGCACTGGGGCTTTGGACTGCTCTGCCAGCGTCATCCATCTCCCAAAGCAAAGAGGAGGCTCCAGTCACATGCATTCTTATACCAATGCAACACTTTGCTGCAACTGTAGTCAGCAAAATGAAGGGTTAGCCTAGGGTATTGCAGTGCCAGTTTAACCTCCTGGCCCTCTTAGCAGTGAACATAGTACCTTAATTCTATACAGAGACACTGGTCTTTGTGCACAGAAGCATCAGCATCATGGTAATATAAGTAAAAAGTTACTTTTTAACAATAAGTAAAAATTACTTTTTTCCATTATTTTTCCTACCACTTCTTGCAGATTTGAGTTCAGATACACTTAGTTTTGTAATCAAATACATGTTCAAATTGCAATCAGATTTAAATAGGAAAAAGTACCCTGGAATTCACAACTGCTTTCAGTCAGTGAAGCAGGGAAAATGTTACAAAATACTAAGTCACCCTTCATTCTGACCTTGATTTGCGATATACAATTTAGTGTGTCTCACATCTCATCAGATGTTCATTGGGTTAAAAAGATCAGTGAGCTTACCTGCCAGTACACATGTAGCTTACCTCTTTGTTTTGAGTTCAGCTTGTCAGCGTACTAGTGATCTGTGCTCCATCTGTACGTGGAAGCAGAAATGTTCCGTTCTCATAATACATAGGCTAGCACTGCACTGTAGTTCCCATTTCAGCTGAAGAATGTTTATGGGGCTGAGCATACTTGTGCTGTCATCCTAATTTTTCTACATTGTTATTGTACCAGCACAAAGTTCTTGCAATGTGTTGTTTAAAATGCTGGCTGCTCAGCAAATGATCTAGTGCACGCAGCATTGTAATAATACAGAAATCTGCATGCTGAATTTCAATTATGCTTTAGAGCTTTCTAAACAGAGTGCTTACACTTCCTTTTCAACATGCAATGAAACGTTAGTTGGTTTGGGTTTTTTTCTTTTTCTAGAAACATCAGCATGGCAGGGCACTAGAGAGCTTCCTTCCATCTAAGTGATTGTTTACTTTATCTCCTGTGCCCTATGGCAAGCCTGCCTAGTGAGTGACAACATTATAAAAGAAACTCACTCTGTTTTCAAATCAGTTAATGCATTATATGCATTATCATATTGTGAAAGAGAGAAAATTAATTCTGTGAAATGCTTTTGACTTTGCAGTGTTTAAATAGCCAGTGCAGTAATGCATTTTGGGTCTGGTACAGACTAGAAGGATGCCCTATTATGAGATTTCTTTTCAGAAATCTGATATTGGTGCATACAATCAGATAGGGATTGACTGCTTAGCAGATGAAATAAGAACAATATTTACTACTTCAAACTGAGGTTTGCAACTCACTAGCAATTATCCTTTTTATTCGGGGAAACATTTGGATGTACCACCCTGGCAGGCTAGATTTCATTGTCATAGTGCAAAAAGAACACCTTTAATTAATTAAAATATAAAGGGGAAATAGTGCAAGGCTTGATTCAGCCATGATAGCAGGGAGGAGGGAAGAGGAAAGGATTTGTACTGTAGCACAGCATTCTCACTGTCACAAAACATGGTCACTATAAATTTAACACTGGAATGTAGTAAAGGAGTTCTCACAGCCTAGAAAACTGAGACAATGCAGCGGTCACCAAGTAGGTAGGTCTGCATGCCATAATGCAGCAGTGTGCAGAAGTACAGGAATAAAGTCTAGAAGCAACATAATCATGGTAGTCTGGCTGAATATAATTGTGTTAGCCCAGTTTGAAAGGCAGAGCTAATCTGCCCATCTGCAAATTGTTTTGATGAAGCCATATTGCTTCAGGGTTCTCTGCGCTCTACTGCACTGGTCTATGTAGATAAGTCTATGATCTGCCAGATGAAGGTGAAGTAAGTTGGGTTAGGATAATGGCATCTTCTTCATTAGTAGCAAAATTAAAGGCTGAGACAGGAAAGCATTTTTAAAGGTGGAAACTATTACAGGATAAGCCAGAACAATTTGAAGTTTGAAAAAAGTGTAAAATAAGAAATAAAAGAAGCTCGTTTCTCTTCTGTAAGAGCCTAACTAATGCCTTATGGTTCTTCAAGATAATGGGCAAAGGAACAATGAGAACCAAAGTTCTCATTAACAACATTCAAAGATAAGAACAAGTTGTAAACTCTGAATAACCACTTCAATAACCTCACTTAGAGAGGGGTGCAGTTTAAACCCCGCTACTGTTTTACAAAACAACATAAGCTCAAAATGAAGATAAAGCATATAAGTGTCTTCTTGCAAATAGTTTTAAGAAAATAGAAAGGAATACCATGAGTAGTTGGTCTCCAAGGTAAAAAAGAAGCAAGGGGTGGAGGAAAAAGTGAAGGAAGTAAGATTTTAACTTTCTTCTTGTGCAACATAAATTAAAAATGTGAGTACTGTACTATGAAAAAGGATGTAAGTACATTTCAGGGACCCTGGTGACAGAACAAACCACTTTAGCTCTGTTTTTCCAGTTTAGTACAATGTCACCAAAGTCCCTTGAGGTGGATAACTTTATATTCCACAGAAACCTCCAACACTAACTCTTGGTTTATGCTTTCATGCATTCTGCTTTTAGAAAGCAAGAAAGCCAAGAGTAAAATTTTTGATTTTTCATAACTGATGAATCCAACAGTAGTCTTGAAATACTACAACACATTAAGATCTTATATTTATTATGCTTTAATAATTGCTCCATTGACATGGCTATGATGATGATAAGGGGAAAGAACTGGTCCCCATTGTCACAAGACAGGACCTACAAAGTTTAACACTGAATTGTGACAAAGCATCTTCTTACAGTCAAGAGGACAACCACAATGCATAACCAAAATCGTTAGAATTACAATTATCCGATATTTTCAAGTAGAACTTGACTTCCCCTACAAACATGGGTGTTAAAACAAATGAGACAGACAGAACTCCGTTTTGGTAGCAGACAGGTTTTAAGTTGAAGTGACAATGGAAGAACATCCTCTAAGCCTAGACCCCACACAGAAAGGGGCTAGTCTACCCAGTAGCACATGGGTAAGAACAGAACCTGGTGTCCTGTGAATATGCTCTGACAATAGAGCTGCTTACAGTAAAAGGGCAAGTCTTCTGTGCTATAAATGCCAAAACAATGAAAAAACTCACGGTGACAATAAGCCTTAAAGAGGGGCAGAAATTCAAGATACAGTGTTACGTTTTGTGTTTCTTCACTTAGCATGCTAATTTTTGTTGATCCCATTCTGCGAGTATAACATCCAGCAAAAGACTGTGTAAGAAGCCTAGGCTTAACTTTACCCTTTACCTTTTTTTTTTTTTTTAGCAGAGATAAAATTAAGTTCAGTAGTACTTTTTGGTGTCCTGTGCTATTCTAACAATGTAAAGCTGCTTGAAATTTGCTCACTGTTAAGCCAGACATAGATCTGTTTGTATCAATTGAACAACATAAAGCAGCCAGAGCTGGCCAGTCTAATTTCAAGACTGTTTTCTTCTGAGGCACAACTCTGGTTTTGCACATGTGTGTAATATGTACAGACATCTTCAAATGTATTATGAGACTACATTTTTATTTTAAAATAATTAAGTCTAAGAAAAATACCTGTGAGCAGCCAGTATTTGCATGACTAGCTCTTACGTGTTTCACCACTAAGAGATAGATGAAAACGGATGGGAGCACCTGAAGAATAATTCTGGCTAATTTGTTTTTGTCACCACTACACGTATATGTGTCAGTGGTTAGTGATTCATTTTTGAGGAAATCACTGGTAAATACCAGTCCAAATTGCTGCAGGAAGTAGTGGATAGACAGGAGGGTAGCAATTTCTCGTGTATTACAGGGTTATAAAAGCAAGTTAATGTTAGGGTTTTTGAGTGCTGGAACATACAGTGTTGCAAATGGGGTAATACTTGTCTTTGTCTTATTAGTAGGCAAATGCTGAAAACATTTTAGAAATCTACAAAATAACTCTAGAGGAAACTTAACACTAGTCTGGAAAACACTCAGCTTTGCTTTCATTTCATTTTAGTCATTGTGAGAACTGTCTTCCGAGATACTGAAGGTATTATCATGGTTGACTACGTTACACTTAAAACCCTCAGGGTAGCACTACACTTACCTGTGTATAACCTGCAATCAAATATGAAAAATAAATATTAAGGCACATTTTGGAATCCCTGAGGCCTTGTTTGATTGGCTTATGCTGTCAACTTTAGTTTATATCATGTTCTAAATTTGGCAGACACATCACAAGCAATGGATACTTTATTTTCAGTTCAGATAAACCATTTTGTTTAACTATGGCTACAAGTGCCCTGAATTGCACGGCAGTACAGATTACAGGTTGAGCCTTTTTTCCTTCATAGAGCAATGTGGGACATTTTTCGTTCAGGTCTAACACCGATCACAGCTTCTGCCTTTCATTTACCTGTTGCAAGCAAATGAATAGATACAGTAGGTACAATACTTATATGCTGACCCATGGCTGTGGTCAGGAGAAAACAGTATTCTCTAGAGAGATCTATGGTCTATTTCTCTGTTCTACATACTGAAACAGTGCAGAGCTCATTGGGAATTGTAAAAAATGGCGATATTTAGTTAAAGTATAGTTAGACAATGCTGCAATGCATATGGTCAAGTGGTAATCATCAATCTGGCATTTATTGCTGCCATGCCAGTGTGTTTGTGGATTAGGACACAACTGCCCACAGCATAGCCAGAAACCAGGATATCTCTGACTTGGGTTAAAGGATAACCCACAAGAACTTGGAGGTTTTACTGAGATCAGCTTCTGGTCTTACCACATCCAGTAAGTCTGACACATAACAGACATTCCTATTATCAGTGTAGGATAAGATTTGGGCTTGATCTCATTTAAATTTTATCAGCATAGCTGTTGATCAGCTGTTGTTATTCACACATCTATCCCGATTCTAGAGTTATCTGTTTAACTGCTCTTGTACTGATGCCAGGGTATGCCAGTAGAAACATTTTATACCTGTGTAATTGGATCTACACTAAAGTGATTGAAATAATGATAAAAGCAAAAGCTGGTCTTGTCTGAGCAGGGAATTTTATGAGCAGAAATATATTGCTATAAGCAGGGGTTCAGGCACACAAGTGACTACAACAGTAATGCGATAAAGCATAGTATCAGTTTATCCATGGCAACTGCTACCTACGTGGTCTAAACCATCGTAAATGCTAGATGGGAGCGCGTTACAAAGTTTAAGCTCCTGTAGTTTACGAGGCCCTTGCCATGGGCAGAGGGCACTGACTTGGCCAGCTGCTTAGTTCAGATGATGGATTATCTTGTTAAACTTCAATAGCTTGTGAGCAAGTCTGAGTTCCCTCTTCATATAGTTATAGCAATTTAAGTCATCCTGTTATGAAGAAAACAGCATTTTTCTAGTTTGCCTTACCCTGCCTTTATGTTTATTCAAGGCATACAAACAAATCTCATTCATTCATAAATCTATTTCATCAAGAATGTTTAAAGACTTTACAATGTTACCAAAGAACACAGCTAAGAATATTAACAAAAAACTTAGCAGCATGTATTGCAATTTACAAGCAAATGTTTGCAGAGGTCTGTTCTCTAGAAACGTATACTTCAAATGCATCAAGTTTATTGGACTTGTATGATATGTGGCATTAGTATTTTTTTTTGCCAGTCACTTGATTTCTAATTTCTTTGTCAAACAATTCTGAACATCAGTGATGATTTATCCTGGCACTCTGTAGTCCTGTTTGCATTTTTTAGTTAATTTTCAGAGAGAGTTCATGAGATTTAGGGTGCTTTCATGTTCAAGTTTTGCAATTTATACTGATACAGTTTAAGTGACAAAGCCTAAAATTTATTTATTAATGTCAGTTTTAAAATAGTTATAAGAGTTCAGGAGGGTGAAATCTTACTCACATAAATTGTGTTTGCACCAGATCAACTGCTAGAGCTTTTATCACCACGATTATGTCTGTAAAAAAGAAATCACGGCCATAAATGCCATAGTGGTACAGCTAATTACACCTGTTTTTAAACTGTGTATTTAAGCCACTTAAGAAAATGTCACCTGTGTATTTTTCGTCTCATGTTCTTTTCAAATAATAGGCATAAGTAGTCATCTTTAGAAAGCAAGCTGTACTTCACTATTAACTACCATATGTACAAAGTAATTTTTTTCTTTAAATTATATATATTATGACACTCTGGAATGGAGTACACACTGATTTCACTGGATAAATGGAAATTTAAGACCTGTAGGCTATATTGGTAGCTACTGGTTATGAAAAAGAGTAACCATGTGTTAAGAAATACAAACAATAGTTTGTTGTCAACTGTCTTCCTAGAAATCAAATGCATTATCTGGAAACTGTCGCTGTGTAGTTCCGCATATTATTTCCTTGTATTTCAAGATTACTAGGAGTAAGGATAAGAACAATTTTTAATCTGCTCTGGTTTTCCCCTCATATTTTTCACTTTTGAGAAATTATGTGAGCTAACAACTTGTTTTCAACATGGAAATGGTCTAGGACAGCAAATACTCCATTTTTTCCCCAACAAGCATTTTCTTTCTTCAGCAACAACACCACTGCTGTATAAAACTCATTTTCTTCTACTGCACTGAAATCTACATTTTAGACCCAAAGGCAAAGGAGGCCTAAGCTAAGCTCAACTAGACAAAGGTACTCAAATCTTATTAAAACTGACTGATCTATGTATATATAACCGAGTTTTACTTATATCTTATTTTTCTTTTGCTGTTTGCTCTGAAATTCCTGTGGGTATATTATCAGCATTGTGTCTGTGCTTTCTAATACTAATTGAGAAATATGTTAATTTAAAGCCTTATGTGGGACGTTTGTCTTGGTGGTTTGCTGTGGTTGTTAAGCAAGATCATGATTTGTGATAGGTGACTTGTGAGATTAAAACAGTTTCATAAATAATCAATAACGAGGCAGTGAAATTAAATTACAGTAATGAAAATTATCGTGTATTTTTCCTGCTAAATATTATGAAAAAACCTTTTCTTATTTTTTAGTTGCAAAGCTATTGGAGATTGTGAAGGAGTAACATTGCCTATGACTCCCTCTAGTGATTCTGCTATGGGAAATGCAGCCAACTACAGATGCCAGCCACACGAAATCACCCCGAATTCTTCAGTAGATAACTTCTTCATGTCTAAAAAAAGTTTTTTATAATAGCAATTGAATTCTCAATAAATTAAACAGGTTTTATAAGCAGTGGGATAAAGTGCTGCAGAACATACACCGTTTTGGGAAATGATGTTCTGCAGCAAATGGGTATTTTCTGATGTGAGGAGCCTTTCTTCTATTTAATGGAGAACCCTGGTAAGCCAATAGGTATAAAAGCTTATATGGTAAAAATGGATAGTGCTAGTGCATTCCTAGCTTGATATTGTTGAAGGCACTTAGTTTTTAAAAAAAAGCTGAGCACTCTTCTTGGGATAATTGGGAAACTCCAACACAAAAATTACTCTAATGCACTCACTGCATCACTTTGTATATCACTTTTTGCATCAGTTTGTGATGCAGTAAGACAGCATGTCACAAGATGATCACCGTGCAGCCACTTCATTGTGTCTAACTGTAATTTGCATTCTCACTAACATTAATATTTTAGTCTTCTCTCCAGTTCAAGCACTCACTAACCATTACCAGCAGTTTTATTCTGTATTAAAAAAAAAGAATGCATTTTTTCATTAATCATAAGAATACCTTAGAAATGAGAGGAAGTTACTATTGAAAAGTGGTTTTCTATAATTCAATAATAATTTGAGGGTTGGATTGGTATTTTCTGCATGCAGGTATCTTGTGGTTTAATGTTTATGGGTAGTTCAGTGAAGCATTTACAACAGATGTAGTTTTGATGAAAAAAACCCCACCTAAATGCAATTCCAGATTTTGATTGGCAGAAATACTTTTTCAGCAAGTAGATTTAGAGTCCAGACCTAATCACCAAAATCAAAATGAGCAAACATAATGTCATAGAATCATAGAATTGCTGAGGTTGGAAGGGACCTTTAAGTGTCCTATCATGTCATCCCGAAAGCCAGGTAACACTGACATGTTAGTCTATACTGAATCCCTTGTTTTCTTGTCAATAAACCGCCTCGTGTTCCTGTTGTGAAAGTCTAGTATGTTACATAATCTGTGAAAAACTTAATAATAAATATTTTGTTATATAAATTGAAGGAAAGGAATCCATATCCCAGTGGTATGCATTTCTGCATAACCCTTTCTTCCAAAAGAATCCCAAGCATTTTCAAAATGAACAGCTTCACTCACCACTGAAATACAGCAATCTTTGGAATGGGAATTCGCCATTGTTATTTTGACCCTGCAGCAGATGTTTATTCAGAAAGTCCTATCTTATAATTACTTACTGTTGAATGAATAAAGGTTTTGATTTGGTCCAGGTTAGTGTTCTATCTTGGAAACTTTGTTTTGCAAAGCAGTTGCTCCATTGTCTAGCACACAAGGGAGGAAATGCTTCAAAGTTAGGTTCAAAGGATTTTGAGACTACGGACACAAGTTCCTCTGTTTCTTTCCCAAGTCCTATTATAAAAACTGATATTGATGAGCATTTTTGATACGCGGATTACAGAGCATGAAAAGACAGGGAGAATCATTCCCTGCAAATCATGCATCAGAAAGCCAAGCAACCTGATTTGTACACTTCTCTGTACTTGGAGAAATCAGAACTTCAGGAATCTTTTTTCAATGAGGCTTCATCAAATCACTATCTCATTATCGGATTTTTCCTAACTACTCAAAGATTCTAAGCACATAACGCTTATTGGAAGCGTCTCCTTTTTTTAATTCTTCTGGATATTAATTTGAAAGTAGGCCGATGCTGTTATGCTGATCTTACATTGCTGGTGTTACTGGACTGCTTTTCTGATAATGATTGCCAAATAATAACTTTGCTCAGGTATGGTCTGGACATGCCTTACTGAATCTACTGGAAACTTAGTCACCTAATACGGAATGTATCTTTTGAAAAACAATACAGCTGCTATGGTTTCTGATTCCAAAAAGTGCTGTGTACTTTGTTTCCCACTTTTACCCTTACTGTAAAATAGAACTAATGAGTCCAAGCTATGGAAACATTATACCAGTTCCTATTACGCCATTAAAAAAAAAAAAAAANTTGGTTCTTTGGCAGGTTTCAGCACCATCACAGTCTATTGGGTAGAAGGAAATACTCCTGCAAAAACTCAACTATAAACATGTGGTAGCCTCAAATTTGTATATGTACTACAGTGTAGTAGACATGTTCTATGACTCCTTTCCCTCACAAGTTTACTCTTGTAGTACTCGGTATTCCATACATGCTAATTTCAGTGAAAAATTAAAAAACCAAACCAACAATGACACAGGCCAATGCACTCTAAGCTTAATGCAGATTCCAATTTGATTTAGATGAAGTCCTGAGTCTCCTGAATATATACACTTCAAGGAAACTTTAGACATCTAATTTTTTGAAAGGAACTCTCTTCGGTATTATATGGCCACCAATACCATTAGTATTAAAGAGATGCCAAAAAGGATGTCTAAAAAAAATCATATTACTAAAGAGTAATGTTTTTCCCTTTTGTAAAATGCAATATACTTAATAGCTTAAGAAATCCAGGTCCAATGAAGATTTAAGAGCACTTTATTTAAACAGGTCTTTGCTCCCTCAGCAAGACAATACAAATAAATCTAGGCATGTAAAATACTCATGAAATCAATTACATTTTTGAATGTGAAAAATTTGAGCTATATCAAACAATATATGTATATCTTCATATCAAACATAATTTGAGCAATATTTAAGATATTTCTATTATCAAAGTATTACTTTTCATATTTAATAAGGATGTGGCAGCCACAGAAATTAAATGACTTGCCAAAAGCCAGACTGAAGAGAGTACCTTGGTAGAAAAGAAATATGGGTCTTCCAAGATCCAGATTAAGATCTGATTTACTGCACTTACGTTGTTCTCGAGCTTCAGGTGTGGCAAAAAAGCATTCTAAGCTCTGGGAGGAGCAAAGGAAGGAACTGCACTAATCCTGTGGCTTGTCAGACAAGAATGGCCAGTTTTCTGTTAGAAATACTCTTGAAAATGATTCATTTACAATCTTACCTGTGATAGCAATGGGGCTTTTCTTCAACGTCTGTGTTACTACATATGAATAATTAACCAATGTGTTATAACTGATATGACATATAGCTGAATCAAGGATACTTTCTCAAAAGTTCAACTGAAATCTTCAGTTTATATGCAAAGTTTGTGTCAGTAGCGTCCTTAAAACAGTCTCTCTTTATGTATAGTTGTTGTGTCATAGAATTGTTTCTTGTCCATAAGCCAGAGGAACAGTTGTCAGGGTAGGTATCTACCTGCTTTATTCTCACCCTGCATAACCACAAGGAGAAAAATTGCTTACCGTGGCGTGACCACTTCCATCACTGCTCTCCAGAATAAACAGCTCATTTCTATACTCATGGTCATAAATTCAAAATCTCAATCATGACTCTAGCTGATGATTCTTTAATTGCACACACAATTCAGCTGAAAGGAGAATAAAGAAAAAATATTTATTTAAGACCAACCAATATTTGAAGCCCTATAATGAATATTAAATAGTATTTAATAATGTTTGTGTGTTTAAATGGGTTAAACAAGCCACTAAAATAAGGAGGCAGGGGAGGGGGCAAGGATGTGACTTTTCATAACACTAAGTAAAATATCCTGTAAAATATCCTGACGGTTTATGGAAATAGTTTTTTTTTTTTTTTCTTTTATAAGAAATCACTTATAATTGCATTAACTTGGAAGAAAATTTATATTTATAATGGCAGCTAACAGAATAGCCTTTTAGTATCTTTTGTTTTGGATATTTGAATAGATACACAGTCCTGTTAGTGTGCATCATTCTGAAATGTATAGCTTTCCAGTACAAGCTAATTTAAAATAATGAAAAAAATAATGTTTATTCTAGCATTTTTGCATGTCTAGACTGCTTCTTAAACACAAGCTGTGCTGTAAAGTACAGCAAAAGACACAATAAATTTCAGCTTTCTTAGTTTGTTTCTATTTTGCAAAACATAAATCCCCAAACACTCTTAAAGATGCAGAGAACGGCATAGCGTAACACTTGTTAAGTTTACAAAATTAATTTAAATGAACAGTTTCTGCAGACTTTTATTAGTCAAGTAATTTCCTGTTATCAAGGACAGATGACGTTACACAAATGGTATTTCATTAATTCCTAGGTTAAAGGCTCGGTCTGACTTTTATCTTATTTAAGTCATTCTGAAATGATACTGCCTGTATTGCCATGGATATCGTAGCTCCTGACACATGGAATCAAGCAGGGAACTGGGTCCACAAAGTCCTGCTTGTGCACCAAGTTCCATTTGGAGTCTTTCTAACGTCTTGGCTTGCGCACCCGTGCCAAAGCCATGGCCTTTGGATATGTGTGCGTGAACCTCAAACTGTGCAGTATAAAAATTAATGTATTTTTTACATAATTCGTCACATCAAAAAAGCATTCTCACTTGACAGCTGAGATGATAATAAAATCAATGTGTTCTACCTCCTGCTGTTAGGTACCGGATTTCCAAAGCTCCATGTTGTAATCGTTCTGGCAATAGCCCTGCAAGACGATAAACACCACTGGTGCCTGGCTCTCCCTCAAAAAGGTATGTATTTAGAAATCGTGACCCTTCTAAGAATAATGCAGTCTAAACTTCCTTCATATTATCAAAATATGTATAATGTCTGCAGTCTTGGAATGAAAGGAATAGGTGCCATATAGTCATGTAACAATGGTTCATTTGATTTGTGGCTGTAGTTTTACATTTCTGCCATTTCTGATTAATACTGGATTTGATCTACAGTGATTTGACCTGAAGTTATGCCAGTTTCTTGGGAAAAAAAATAATCTACAAATAATTTAGAAAAACTGATCAGCCATTGTAAATTACAGCTCACTGCAAAAGGTGGGACTCTGAGAGACCCGCTTTTTGTACGCGCTGTGAAGTCTGGATACACTATCAACTGGCATTTATGAAGCACGGTGCAACGTAGATTAAAATTTCTCCTAGGAAAGATAAAACTTGGGAATTTCCATCACCGAGACACAGGACTAAAACTAGTGCTAGTGCTCAAAGATACCAAGTGGGATTTATTTTACATTTCCAGTAAATGGGGACGAGGGAAAAAGGAGAGAAAGAAACTATTGTTCGCATTAAGTATATGGAGAATAAAAGTCTTACTTGGAATTGAGGCAAAATCCTAGTAAAAGGTGCGATACACAGTAGTTGCAGTTTGTTTTCTGAGTTCTTCTGTTGCTCTGACAGGAAAAAAGGAACAAAGCAGAACTCTGTGAGGCCTTCAGCAGAGAGAGACCTACAACCTTATCTGTCAGTCTGGTGAAAGTAGCTCCTTTTTGTTCCCTGCGTCCGCCCCCACATATACCCCATGCCCGGTAGTGAAGGAAGGGTTGTGTCTCCTATTTTCTTGCATAGAGACATAAAAGTGAATTACAATCTCCCTTGGAGACTGTCATCTACAGTGGCCTCTCCATGACTTATCTCGGTGACCAAAGTAAGGCTACTCAAGCAATATATTTTGTGTGACCTTTGTAAAAATGCTGAGAATTTGTCCTACAGGGAGTGCATTTTTATTAACAGGTTATTCCATAACAACTGTATAGCCAGTAGTTGTATAATATCTATGAAACTTTTCTCCTTACACTTTGAGAAGTTTATAAAAAAAATCAGCATCTGTGGGAAGAGAAACCACGATAATTGCCATCAGGGAAAGGCAGGGACAGCCCCCATTCAGCAAGACAGCAGCCTGCCTGCAAGCCAGCCGGCACCAAAGTCACAGGGACCTGCTAGTACACAAATGGCTCTAAATCAGCCACAGCGCACCCAGCACCCTGAAGAATGAGCTAAAGGTGCTGTACAGAAACCATATTTCTGAGAGTTTTTCTATTAAGTGCAAGTTTTACCAAGGAAGCAAGCTTGACCTTCACAGTATGCAAAACTTTGGCTCTGGTCCTAGCTCTTTTCACATGTGAATAGTTCCTGTGGGGCCTCTTCATGTGCTTAGAGTAACAAACAATTTCAGGATTTAGACCTTGATCTGAATCAAGGGTAGCAGCAATACCTTCTGATTTGCAGAAATGTTGTTAGTAAAGTAATGCATTTGCTGCATGGACAGAGTTAATCTTACTCTGACTCTTCATTTTCAAGGTGTAAATGCTTTGGTTTGTAAAGGGGTGTTGCCCTTTTCAGGGGTACCAGTTCACCCCCATTATCGGTTAAATAAGCCATCTACTCCTTCCACCTTTGTTGGGGTTTTTTAATGAAATAACAATTCTCACTAGATTTGACTTCCAGCTGTGTATTTTAAACATAGTTCAGGCTGAACTGCTGGACCCGTTGTAGCTTACCCTTAAACTCCACTTTGCAAAGCAGGCCGGGTCATCCCCCCCAGACATGCAGTGTGCTTCCCTCCCTGCAATGGCTGATGCTATCGCAGTTGCTCGCTCTTGCACAGGACAGACCATCATGTAGGTCATTACCGCTCACAGTAATATTCATAATTCTTTCAGTATTTTTTTTTCAAGTAATTGTCTTTAATCTGAAGCTAGGAGGACAAGATCATGACAGTGTACAAACAATACACAGAAATTCCTTCTTCAATTGCCTCTTCTGAGGTGTAAAATACAGTTGTCTATTAGAATATGCCTTTTTTGGACTTGGCTATTTTAGAAATCCATTGTAATGACAGCTCAATGAAATAGGTATTAAAAGGATTGTCCACCGCTCCTAATCTGTATGCCATCAGCGTGATGTAAACCAAACACTCATAGCTGCATGCTGCTTTTATTTTTTTGTCCTTTTGTTGTGTATATATGCTTTATTTCACATTTTATTACAAAATTTTCAGAAATCTTGATAAATAAGTATAACTGCCTGGTAGGCATTACTCTCAGCATTGTGCTGCACTGCAGCTGGGAAATGAACTCTAATTTGTGGGTAACATTGTGTTTGTACATAACGAGGTACCTCTGCTCTCCATTGTATGTATGGGACAAAAATAATGAAGTCACAACTTCACTAAATTAATAGAATTTAGCACCCAAAATGTTATAGTAAAATACAATGAGCATT
The DNA here is from genome assembly GCA_013400035.1 of Rynchops niger. NCBI lineage: Eukaryota > Metazoa > Chordata > Aves > Charadriiformes > Laridae > Rynchops > Rynchops niger. The sequence goes on from VXBH01007257.1 coordinate 401,623, forward strand.
TGGTCAAAGTCAAGCGACTGAAATATGGTATGGAAATAAAACCTAGAAGAAAAGGAATTACATCTGTTCTGTAGTATTTTATCATAGTTAATGGCCATGCAATTGTTCTTTCCAAGTCCATATTCAAAGAATCTCATTGAATATATGACTTAACAGGTAAAAAAGGATACAATTCACTGGATGACTGGGGATTTTTAGAAGCTGTTTTTAGAACTCTCTCACCCTCTCTCTTATATACCTTTATTTCAGAGAAATGCGGGCGTTCAAAGTATATTTAGAGATATAAGTAAGACATCACCTACATCTTGCTATAGTAAAAAAAAGGTAAAACAAGTCTTTCACATACATTTTCATACTATTTTTAAAGGACACATGCAAAAATGTGTGCTGTTAGGGTAAGTGCAATTTCTTTTCTTCATCAGAAAAGAGTTTAAAACCATCTCTTCAGCCAACAGCAAAGTACAGAAAAAATGCTAAATTATTTACTAATAATTATTATGTTCACTGAGAAGTGCCTACTGCAGGCATCTGGCAAAATACTGCAAATAATTCAAGATACGCAAATTATTAAAATCAACACCACAAATTAACTATTAATTAAACTGTATTTTCATGCGAGCATTCATAAACAGCTAAACTCACCAGCCCAGCCTCACTTTGCAGTCACTGATCTGCACATACACTAAACTGACTTGGCAAAGGCCAGGCTCCCCGCACCCCGCGCCCACCGGTCTCCTACGGCTGCAGCCCCCGGGGAAGCGCCGTCGCCTCCTGCCGCGGAGAGCGGGGCCCGGCCCGGCGGCGATCCGGATCCGGCGCTGCTCTACCAGCCCGCTTCCCCCTCGGCTGCTGGTCCCCGACCGAGGTTGCAGCACGACCCCGCGCTCTCGGCTCGGCTCTCCCGGCCTCCTCGAGACCCCGGCACCGAGGAGCGCCCACCGCCCCTCGTCCCCGGCGCCGGACACACGCCGGCGGGGAAGGCGCCGCTTGGCCGCCGAGCCCGGGGAGCGCGTCCCCCCGCGGCGCCCCCCGCCCGGCTCCGCAGAACCTCGGCGCGGCGGCTGTTCCGCAGCGGGAGCGGGGCTCGGCCGGCGGCTCCTTCATCCCCTTCTCGGGCTCCGCCGAGGGAGGACGGA
>VXBH01007257.1:403114-464457 GCA_013400035.1 Rynchops niger
CCAAGCGGCGGCGGCTGCCCCGCCGGGGGGACCTGGCGCGGCGCTCTCCGCAGCCGCCCGGCGAGGGGAGTCCGCCGGGTGCGTGGCGGAGCGGCGCTGAGTTCAGAGTCTCTCCGCGCAACTTAGGTTACGCGGTAGGACCTCTGCGGACTGGTGTGGGGCTTCTAGGGCGCGATTGCCGTTTCATCCTTTTGCAGCGGCAAAAGCAAATAATTAACTAAACCCAACAGAAATAAAACAAACTCAGGCTTACCTAAAAGTTAGGATACCTTTTTTTTTTTTTTTTCCTCCCTTTCTTTTACAATTTCATTCCCTATGTGGAAGTCGCTTATGAATCGTGCTCGGCACACTGCGTGGGAAAGAAGCGGCTTGTGTTTTGGATTGAGGATTTGCTGTTGCAGAGCGGTCTAACTTCCATGCAGTGGGGCAGCCTTCACTACTCTAAACGCCTTGATGATGTGCTGAGGAGCTCATATAGATTGACATCTTGTGCAGAGAAGGCATTGAAGGTAAGAAGGGGGTTTGGGAAAAGAGGGATTTTTATATCCTTTTATATGCTTTTGTCCAGCATTCCCCTTTCAGCAGAGCATCAGCAGTTCATCCGGAACAGCATTGATAGGCTGGAACCGATCAAGTAAAATGAAAGTCTGCTCCTGTGAAAAGTACACGGAGCTCACAAGTGATTGCAAAAGATGTATTTATTTTTAGTCTCATAACACAGCACGTTTATGATCTATGCTTGCGGCGTGGATGGTGAGCTAACTCACATAGCTCAGGAATGAGGAGATGTACGGTCTCCGTCTCTGATGGGCAGTTTGCATTGGCTGTAGCATTCTGTTGAATGTGTGCCCCCCGCTACCTCCCTGTAGCATCCCATCATCCTGTTTGATTTGGTGGGGTTTTTGCAGATACAGTGCCTGGTATTAATGAGAGAGGGAGAGGGATGGAAAAAAAAAAAAAAAAACATATGGAACATTTTATTGATGTGATCGTAATCCTGTAATGGAGATTGCATTAAATGAGGATTGCATCAAAATGCCTAGCTGCTGTGGAGAGACGAGAAAGCAAAAACTATGCTGGATTGTAAATGAAGTTCTTTGATTGAAGGATTTGCCTGAACTGTGAAGGGATATCTGCAAGCTTAAAGTTGCTGTATATGTGGGGTACTGGAATGGGATAAAAACCAGATCAAGCTGAAATGTATTTTAATTTACTCCTGCTTTGGATGCAGTTAGAATTGGTTAGAGGCACTGCAGTGATGTCCAAGGAATTCTTGGTTTCAGCCATGGAGACCACAGAAAGGCAAGGAGAGAGGAGAACACAGAAAGGCAAAGAGGGAATTTTATCGTTTGGGGAAGAGAAGGATGTTTCATTTGTGACTTTTGCCGTAATGGCACAAAGCTTTACAGCCTTCTGGCTAAGGGCAGAAACCTTATAGGCAATCTGGAAAGTGGAGGATTTATCTGACTTCCCTTTTGTAACCTCAGCATAGTTGTCTGAAAGAAGTAGCTGCGAGGTGTATGTCAAGAGGCAAACAGGGATTTATTTGCCCCTCTTGGACACTGAAAGAAACTATAAGCTTGAGAGAGATGCAGTGGATCATCTGATCCTGGCTTTTTGAGCTTGAATTGATAATACATTTTGAGTAATTGTTGCTGCTTATCTCAACTGGCAAAGGAGGGGAGAAGATGTTCAAGTTTATTGAACCAGAGCAGAGCTGAAGACAGTAGATATTATCAACTCACCCTTGCATTCTTTTTGTGCTATATTTTATTCTGGCATAGAGAACTGAGACACAAAGAGCACCTTCTTCAAGCCTTACTGAAAGGAAACCTAAAGAAAACAAAAAGATTACGCCAAAGATAAATTTTAAGTTTTTGCTTGTCAGCAGAACTAACATTGATCTGTCAGATTACACAGGTCAAAAGAGGTAAGACAGGAAAAAATGTTATGTATTTATTTACTAACACGCACACACAAACTAAGTTGGCATACAAATAAACATCACAGAGTGGGAAAGAACCATTTCTTAGAACCACCTAAGTTATGACTGATGTAAGCAGCAGAGACACTTGTGTAAGAATACTCAACAGGATTTATCTGTAACTGCAGAAGAGCTAGTTAAATGCAAAATTATATAGAATAAAACAAACCCAAATATCTGATGTTCTCAGAAGTAATCTGTTTTCCCATTTGAGTTGTGTACAAAACCTGAGGAAATAGCTCCACAGTCCAGTCTCTCTCTTGCTGTGTATTTGGCATAAAGTTGGGATGGAAACACTTATTTTAAATAAAATGAAGAAAAGCAGCATAAACATATTGAATTCCTCTTAAGCATTTTATTTTGTCAAAAGATGACTTTTAGTGAATTTAAGAGATGTGTTTAGAATATTCATGGCTAAACTCCAGGGAGCTTAGTGTTAGCTCAGTAGGCAGAAGGTTCTTCCTCTAAAGAGAGATCTGGAAAAGATTTGTTTAAATTTCAAGCTATATTCAGTTGAGACTCTTGGTTTCCACATTTTAAAATCATTTGTTCTGCTTCTTAGGGGAAGGATGCTTAATCTGGAAAATAAAGCAAGTATTCCTAGCGCACTTTTTTAATAGAGAGAGCAAGCAGTGTGCTTTAATTGTACTTCTGTATGTAGAAATGTTCCAGATTTGACTCTATTTTTTATCAAATAACAGCTGAGGAAAAATTTGTCTTTTGAAACCATGGTTATCCATGCAGATCTTGATCTGTATTTTTGCTACAGAAGAACTCTGCTTTATGGCTGCATTGTTCATCCTTGCAGCATTTCTTTAAATGTGAGCCTTGCTATAGTTAAAGGATAATTTATATTCAGTGTAGTACTGTCTGCTCAGTGGAATTGGCTTTATACATCACAGCCTCTGCAAAAAAGGAGATCAAAGATCTGAACCTGTGGTCCTGTATTGCATTTGTATTCTACATGGATGTGAGTTATCTTATACTGGAGCCATTCATGCTCCCATAGTTAAGAATATGTCAGTCTTTCCATTAAAACACCCATTTGCTTAGTAATTTAACAGCTAGTTTTAAAGATGGGCTCTAAACTTAAGTTAAACACATTCATACAGTAAAAAAAAAAGATATCCTAAGCAATGAAGTATAATAACAATTGGCATTTGCTAATAGAGCACTGCTAAATTGAATTTATAGAAGGCTTAGTAGAAAATAACAACTACCTGAAAAATTTTGAGATTAAAAGGGGAAAAATAATCCTTTCAGATTTGGAAAGCCCCTTGTGGATGCAGGTGAGTGTTTACACCTGGATTACACAGGGGCCTGTGATTGTTAAGCAGGCAGTAGGGCTTTTCTTAAAGGAGGAGTGCATTGGCTCCAAACAGGAATTAGCCAGGTCTCAGTTTAATGGTTCACTTTTAGATTGCATTAGAACTAATGCCTTTGGCGTTATTCCAGTTAGTTCTCTTGAGGGTTAAGTTACAAGAACAAAACCAAGCCCGAAACCTTGTATCTTAACCAATGAAGTTATCCTTCCTATGAGCTAAAAAGAACTATACATTTTTTAAATAATGTGGATTGTCTGACACAGGTGTTAAAAGCATTTGGGGGCTGCTGCTGCTAAAGCACACCCAGGTGGATGTGGTTCACCGGGACAGCCGGTGGGACTAATGGTCACTTGACACTCAAACAGAACCCTTTCTTCTAAAGCATCCCCAAATCTTTCGCAATTGCCTATCTCAATTAGATAGCATCTTCTAACAGTGAAGTAGCTGCTTCATGTCTGCAGACAAAGTATGTGAATGCCTATAATAACTTTGTGCATATTTCAGGTTAGAAGTTAAAAAGTCTAGAATTAAGAATACATGTGGATTCAATGTTACAGTTGCACGTGCTCTTCAAGTAGTAGGTTCAAGATACAGCTTGCTGTATTGCAAGTATTTGGATTGGATGAAATAAATGAGTATTGTTTGAATTAAAGTTTTTTTTCATTTAAATAAAAATTCATAAGGGAGATAAATAGCCTTCTGTCCCAATTACCTCTTGCTGCAATGAGATCACAGAGAGGAAATTTGTAACGGTTGTCTGTCTTCAGTGCGGTGAAGTAGTGGTGACCATATCTTTCTTGGGTCTTCTGAAAATTCCCTCTCCCTGCAAATACACAGACAGGTAATATGAAGCAGGAAATTCAGGGTGTAAATGGGAATTTGATTATCCCTGAAGATCTGTGGGGAGATTCCCATTTCATTATCCAACGGTAAAGTAAGGAAAATAGGTTTAAAGAAGTCTTTTTCAATTACGGTCTCTAAATTAGTAGTGTGACTTGCCGGGAAGCATAAAAGCTTCTATAGCTTTTGCACATTTAAAAGTTCCACTGAAGGAAGAGTTTAAACTGTCCTTAAATATGTTTTAAGGTGCTATATTGTGAATAAAAGTGGCATTAGTGGCAAATACATTTTGAGTGATAATAGTAGTATTTACCACCTCTGGTACAAGTGAATGAAAGATATATATCTATTTTAATTTTCAAAAAACTTTTAAGAAAAAAATTCCTGTTCCTAAATAAGAAAAATGATAAATGTTTTCACAATCATGCAGTAAGATTTCATATTTCAGTGAAAAAAAAACCAAACCACCAACCCACCCCACTTGCACAGGAGGTTTCATGAAGGTGCAAGGAAAGTTAATGTAAAAATTAGAATACAGATAAAAAAAGACCGGAAGTTAGTCTGTAGATACAATCAAGTCATGGTAGTTTTGACAGTAAATAAGAAACTGTAAAGACTTTTCTGTAACTTAAACATTCTTTTTATTTGAAATCTTTTGTCATTTTTTTCTATATATCTATAAATACCATGTTGAAGTTACTTTATTTCAGATGTGCTTAGAAAATGTTTTCCAACAGATTATGTAAGATTTAGCCTACTTGATCCCCAAAATGGCCTGAGCCAAACCTTCCTGCAGTCTGTGAAAAAATTCGTGTTGGAACAGGGCTTCAGCAATTGCTTCTTGCTTTACGTAATGTACATACTTTAACTTCTGCCACTCCTTTAGGAGCTCAGCATGTTGCAGTGGGATAGAAGGCATCGCTATGGAGGAGTTTGGCTTGCCAGGCTGGCAGAACTTACCCTGTTTAACAGCAAGTGCTTTGCTAACTTTTCAGGGAGGTTCTTTTGAAATGACCATTGTTTTCCTTCGGTTTAGTTACGCTACACTCCGCAAGGATTCCATAATTTCAAGGAAACCTACATCACCCGATCAGCAGAGAGCCAGATATGTCCTCAGAGAGACAGATGAACGTTGAAATTGTTGGAGACTTCCAAATTCAATAGTGAAATTATAAACAGAGGTGGCCCACTGTATTTAAAACCCATCACTGTGGGGTTTAATATGGCAGTTCAGTGTGCTAAGAAACTCTGCCTGCTTCATTTTCCTGCCAGGGGAACATCTTGCGATGTGTACTACTCTGATTTGATATGGTTGTTTTGGGGATGATATTCTTCCTCCAAGCTGGTCTGGAAATAAGATGTCACTGGTGAAGTAGTCTGTTTGTGTATCAGTGTTTATCTGCTGCATCCTTAAGGACACAGTTTCATTATTTTTGTAAGAATTTAATTAGTAATTATGTGCACTTTATGCTGCCTACTGAAGTAGCAGGAAATATATGCTAAAGGGAAAAAAAATCCAAGTATAAGTTTGGAATGCTTTAGGCACAGCATGTTTCATTTAACCAACTACTTCCACCATCATTGTTACTGCTCTGTGTTATCTTGTTAAACAAATAAATGTATGTGTCTGGAAATCTGTGATCTACTGGATCTATGATCACATACATGGGCACACGAAAGCCGCATCCAGTCTTGTTTCCAGCTCTAGTCCCCGGCACATAAGATGCATACGTGCCCACCAAAAGGAAAGTGAAAAATATTTGGGGGATGACAGAACTGCAGGTGCCATTAAAATGTAGCGTAGGGAACAGCTATAAAAAAGTCAACTGCCGGTTTTTAGCCTGTAACTCCAATTTCATTAGAAGGTCATATTTTTTGATAATCCTACTGAGAAAAGAAGTTTCATAACGTTGAGGAAGAACTGAGTTTTACCTCTGCTAATGGAAGTCATTGTTTAAACCCATGTTTAGTCATTTATGCGGGCTTTGTGATTGCTTTTGTAATTACAAAAATATGTATCTTCCTGTCTTTTGACAAACAGGTATGAAACTGCGTGTCCTGACAGGCACACGGTGACCTGGATCATTGGTTTTGCGTAGGCGTGTGGGTAGCTTTCTTCCTGAAATGGAAGGGAGCTTCAATAGGAAGCATCGTGTCAAGGTGCAAGTTGGATTCACAAACTGGAAAGAGATTTTCTTAGGACTTGTACGATGTCTATGATGAAAGGCTTGACTTGTCAATGTTAAATACCTGAAGAGCGTGCCCTAGCACTCCCCAAAGAAAAGCGCAGAGGAACTCTAGTGTTTTGAAACTTCATTAAATGGTGACTTAATAGGAACTGCAATGTGTATGTATACCTCTGGACTCAAATAATTTGGGACCTCACTGCAGTAGTTTGTTCAGACTGTAGCTGCTGCCAGTAACTTATAAATATATGCAAGATACAAGGCATGAAACTAAAGCTGTCATTACATGGAGTATTAGCTTTACTTTGTCAGTCATTTCACGGACCCTTGGAAAATGTACATGGCAATGTGTTGTAAATTAAGATCCAGAATACAAGGCAACACAGTAATAATTTGGGGGATGAAAATTGGGAATGAAATGCATACAACTAATTGTCTGTTCATCTCCCTGCCTTGTCTGCATGTGAGCCTTTACCAGAATGAATGGATTCCAGCTCAGGGTTTCATAGTAGTTTCCTGTAATCGGGACTCTACTACAGATCCGTTAAGTGCTTGTCAGACAAGTGTATGTTCATGTCTAATTATTAGAGAATTCTTTTTAAAATTCATGACCAAGACATCTGAATTTTATGACTTATTGAAGAAAATGGGATATAAAGTAAAGCAAGGATTTTGTTGTCCTAGTTAGTTTGTTATAGTTTTATAAGATAAGTGAGAATGGCCTTTTCCTCTGGCCAACTAGCAGCTGCAGGAGCAGGCATTGCTCCTTATCTGCCGTGATTCCACCATAAACATGAGGGAAGAAAATCACGTATGTGTTTATGTATAATTGTTTATGGCATTAGTTAAATCTGAAGAATGAAAGTTATAGAAGGGACCTTAGATACTGGAAAATAAGTATATTTTAATTGTATATAATCAATCTGGAATAATGATGACTACAAAATGGAACTATCGTAACATTTTTGGTATTCACATATTCTTTCCATACCCTCTTGTTTTTCACATGTAAGCTCCTTAAAAGACAATACATCTAGGAGAACATCATAAACTACAGTTTCCTAACAAAAAATGTCTTTAAAATACCTCTTCAAAAGTCTACAGAATTGTGGGCCATCAGTTATATTTATGGTTTGACAATATGTTCAGTCAAATATCAGTTAGCTAATACCTTTCACAGTTTAGCTTTATCTACAAATAGAAATAAAACTATTTTCAAGAACTGCTCTGAAAGTACCCTAAAGCATAATACAAAGTATGTTTGATGTGAGTTCATAGAACATTAACTCAAGGTGTTTCAGGCTACAAAGAGGAGAGAAAAGACATTTGGCGTATCAGAAAAAAAACGTTGACCACGTTAAAAAAGTGGATGTGAGTCAGAAAGCAAAGACATGAATAGTCTGTGTCAAAGAAATGTTATCACGTGTGTGTGTGGTCAGAAATGGTTGTTGTCTTCACTGAGGAATAGGTTAGGATGTGTTGGGTGTTGATAACCTTATGATGAGCACTGAACCAGTGCCATCTTTTGGCTGTCGTGCTGTGCCCGTCTGGAGCTGTGGGCGTCACTGGGCGATTTGAAGCTTGCGTGCTAAAGGAAGAGAGATTCTTGGTGACTAAATACTGGTGACTTTCTGAAGAGTTTGGGTGTTGCCTATGTCACTTTCGAATGTTTTCATGGAAGTGTTTAAAAAATCCTGCTTAACTTCTCTTGTCCCTGAAAACAAAGCAAATTGAATTTACACGGTGCCCACTCTTTCTCACTTCTTAAATTCGACCAACTTGTTTATCAGAGGATAATATTATAGAGTGGAAAGATATTTTCTAATAAAAGTAGAAGTGTCATGTACATGAAAGCTTTTTAATAACCCGCACCTCCTTTACACCGCCAATGAGGAAACAAGTATAAAATAATAAAGATTTCATGTTCCTCTTCAATGATACAGAAACTCAGTTTCTTTAGGTTCTTTGAAAATAATGTGTCTTTGAATTAACTTTGTTAATTGAGGTTGAAAAGCAGTATACTAATAATTTTTACTGTGGAACTGAGGCAAGACTAATATTTTCAAAAGGACTTCCATAGTTTGGGTGTATAAGTCCCATTTTCAAAGTGAGTTGGACTGGGAAAGAGCCTGAAGCTTGCCTGTTTTCAGAAATCTTTTAAGTGTTTTTGAAAACAGTACCGTTTGTGTTAAAGACTGGTTATAGTAACAGTTTGTGCCTCATTCATGTTTTCTTACATTTCTTTGAATTACTAGGGACATTATAACTAGTCACATCCAATATTCAAAATACAGTGGAACTCACGGATGATTATTCTATCAAAAACCTAAAAGAAAACTATGAACTCAAGCTACAAACTTGCAGTCTTTACCAGAGTTGCACAAAATAAACTTTTTAAGGGAATGTTTATGTCCTATTTTATTCAGTTTTTAAATAATCACATAGAGAGGAGGAGCAGGAGAATTAGAAAAGCTGTCAGAGAAATGACTCTATTATAGTAAGGATATGTACAATATCATGATGTGGCTTGAGTTTGGGGCCTATTACTTCTTATTTAACCTTCTGTATTTTGTGGCTTATGAAACAGATACAGTTAAGCATCAGCCAGGCTGTACAGTTAACTAACTCTTACTGAGTTGAACCCCTGGCACTGCAAAAAGACCCTATTATGTTTTAAGGCGATCACACTAAGCATGAATTCCAGTCAGGAAAAGGGATCCTTTAAACTTTAAAATCCAGTCAGACAAACTGTGACAATAAACAGAGGTTAAAGCGCTGGAGGAAGAGTTTAGTAAAAAGGGAAAGAACTGACTGACAAGTGCCTGAATTTATGATAAAAATAGTGATAAAATTTTTGTGACAGGAGAGTCTTTTTTGTGATCATATTCCATTACACAGCTCAAATTCAGTACGAAGTTTATAACAATATGAATGGAATTCAGTTTCAATTCTGTGTTTGAGTAGTGCTCTTAGGAATCACCATGTAGGATATTTTTAAATTACCACAAAATCTTAATTAACAAAATATTATTGCTGTTTGAGACTGCTTAGCTTCATACACTGTGTTACACAATTTGTTTTGTACCCGCTTTCTTTAGATATTTTTTCAATCTCGCTAACTTAAAGCAGGTTTCAGGTGTTGGCTGTTGTTTAACATCAATGGGAAATTTTAAAACCCCAGAATATTTTCCTGTTAAGTCTGATGAAAGCTTAGTCTGGCTTGATGTAAGTGTCATTTGTTATGAGTCCCCTTAATGTCAATGTTTCTATTTTTTTTGTACCGCACTTAATAAAAATGAGTATTTAAAAAATAATGTCTGAATCAAAAATAGTGCAACATCAGTCTGCAAAAAAATGTGTACAGTCTCAGTTCTTTATATGTAATTCATTTTGGCAGGTACAGTACTTTTAAGTTTTATTGTATTATAAATGCTAAAAAAGCTTGAAAGAAATCATTGGAAAGAGATTTAGAGTAAGTGACTTAGATGAGGCTGGCAGGTGGTATAGTATGGCTATTGCAAGAGTAACAAAATTCTGGAAATTCAGTCACTTCAGAGTATTGGATGTATGTCTTGATTTAGTCATTGCTGAGGCAAAAGTTGTCACTTTGCTGATCTGCTGAACTGCGAGACAGTGGTTGATGGAGATAGTAATCAACCAACAGAAACTACTTTCTGAAAAATTTGTGACATTTCAGTGATAAAAGCAGTAACTTGGTCAGGGCATCTCTAACTGCTGTATATGTGGTTGTATGTATATGTAATAAATATGTAGCACTGAGACATTACAAATATGTCTGATGGGGAAGACAGATAAAGTGTAGGGAATCTCTAAAGGACGGTGAAGTAGTAATGATGAAATTTCAGAATACTCTTGGAAACAGCTTCAGTAAGTTACTATGGTAGTAAAACACCTGTTGATGAGCCTCACAAAAGTTAGATATGCTCAGATATTTCTTAGTCTGATTGCTGAGGGGAATTATCATTTTTAATAGACTATTTTGTGATCCATAAGAACAGATTAAGGATGCCATCCATCATTTTGTGAACCACAGTTACAGCAGATTTTCCTCCTTTCCTTTTCTTTTAGTACAGCTTTGACTGATGTTGTTCTTACAACCTCAGCTGGAACTGTTTTGGAGGGAAAAACATGTCAAATCCTTTGTGGGCTGGCAACAGCTAATTTCTTTCTCAGATTTTGGAGATCCTATCAGTTTTATGAAGGACCCTGTAAAAGGGAGCCCTAATGGTTGTTACATCTTTCTGTCAATATGAAGAGTTGACCAATGTCCTTAATGTCAGTGTGATTTTTGAGCTGGGTTATGCATGCTAATTTGCACTAGATCCTTTGCCATTTTCTGTTTTTCTCAATCCTAAACTGTTTATTCATCTGAGTTTCTTTGTGATAAAAAGTGTGAATTATTTGAAGCTGCAAGCACATCAGATAATCTCGGTAGTAAACCGAAAGAGATCCCTAAAGGAGAACTTAGTTTCTCCTTTGTGCATACTACAAAATTTTTCACTTAGTATTGAGAAGAATCCTTGGAAATTTTCAAAGCTTGACCTAAGGCCCTAAGCAACCTAACTTAGAAGCTTTAAGCAGGTTTGGCTAGACAGCATCTCCAGAGGTGTCTTCCAGTCTGAACTCCTCTGTGTTTCTATGAAAGAGACACTGACACCTCTATATAGATCATGCCTTTTCTCTTTGTCTTGATTGTGATTTTCTTCCTCAAATTCAGGAGCTTGCTATGTCCTTGCTGTTCTGGTTGAAGGAGTAGGGAAGAAGTGATAAACAGGACAGTAAGAGGAACCTACTAGTGAAGAGAAGAGAGCTGTTATTGTTCTTGGATTTGGATCTCAACATTGTTTGCTATTCCTGTCTCAGTGTGTGCTATTTGGTGTAATTTTTGGAGGCCTCCTTGAACTGAGGTTACATAGACCAGCTGCCACTTCAACAAGTCATCTATTCACTGTTTTTCTACAGTGCTGTTCTGAATATAGTTTAAAGTACTGCTTTTGATCTATGAAACACTTCTTAGTTTCCTTTCCCTTTCTGAGGAAGACCTGCTGTATGTTTTTGTTCTTCTGTAAAAACCCACTGGAAAGCAGAAGCCTGAGCTTTATAAACTGAGCTCAGGGCAAGAAAACCTGAGACTGATTCTTTTCCCTTAGTCCTGAAAGATCCAAGTTAGTCAACAATCAGAGCTATAAGACAAACTTGTTATTTCAGTTTTTCCTGAGGGTTTTCTGGAGTGGACACATTAAGTGGAGTGTAATTTTTTTTGTATTTGTGAAGAGTGTTCTGCTGATGCTTCATGTTGATGGTTTATTGCTCTTTACTACAAGAGTGTCTGGAGGCTGATTGACAGGTTCACTACAAAAGTACAAGAAATGTAGTTTCTAGAGAGGGACTTAACAATGTATGGACTGCACGGATAAGAGAATAAGATAAGGTTGAGAACAGACAATATTTTTATGGACAGAAGTTCAATTTCTTTCACTAGATAAAAGAAGACCACTGTAAATGAAACCAAGGTTCTTAAAAATTCGCTGAAAAGGATCTTTACTGTTACAGAACCTCTAATTTATTCTTTGTTTCATCACGGAATTATTTTTCAAAGCTGGCAGTCAAAAAAAAATTGTGCACTGGAAAGTAGTGATGAAGGTGCCTGAGTCTGAACTAGCATTTCATAATTTGTTGTTGTTAAAGCTAGATTAGACTGTTTCTTTATTTCAGGTGCTTTCACCTATTTGCCATGCTGTCTGTGTAACATGATGTCATGGGTATGTTTTTTAAATGTCTAAAAGGATCACAGAATCATAGCATTGTTTAGTTTGGGAAAGACCTATAAGATCATTGAGTCCAACCATTAACCTATCACTGCCAAGTCCACCACTAAACCATGGCTCTCAGCACCGCATCTACACAGCTTTTAAATGCCTCCAAGGGATGGTGACTCAACCACTTCCCTGGGCAGCCTGTTCCAATACTTGATAACCCTTTCAGTGAAGAAATTCTTCCTAATATCCAATCTAAACCTCCCCTGGTGTAACTTGAGGCCGTTTCTTCTTGCCATATCACCTGTTAATTGGGAGAAGAGACCAACCCCCACCTGGCTACACCCTCCTTTCAGGTAGTTGTTGAGAGCGATAAGGTCTCCCTGGAGCCTCCTCTTCTCCAGGCTGAACACCCCCAGCTCCCTCAGCCGCTCCTCACAAGCCTTGTGCTCCAGACCCCTCACCAGCTTCGCTGCCCTTCTCTGGACACACTCCAGCACCTCAATGTCCCTCTTGTACAGAGGGGCCCAAATCTGGACAAAGTACTCAAGGTGGGGCCTCACCAGTGCCGAGTACAGGGTGACAATCACTTCCCTACTCCTGCTGGCCACACTGTTTCTAATACAGGCCAGGATGCTGTTGCCCTTCTTGGCCACCTGGGCACACTGCTGGCTCATATTCAAGCCGGCTGTCGACCAACACCCCCAGGTCCTTTTCCCCCAGGCAGCTCTCCAGCCACTCTTCCCCAAGCCTGGAGCGCTGCATGGGGTTGTTGTGACCCAAGTGCAGGACCTGGCACTTGGCCTTGTTGAACCTCATGCCATTGGCCTCGGCCCATCGATCCAGCCTCTCCAGATCCTCTCCTACCCTCCTGGAGGTTGGCACTTCTGCCCAATTTGGTGTCATCTGCAAACTTAGTGAGGGTGCACTCAGTCCCCTCGTCCAGATCATAATACTGCATATACTAAATTTAACTGAATTTTAGGTTAAAAATTACTTCCATGGGTTTGTGTTGGTTTATTCTGGGCTAGTTTTAACTGAAAGCTCAGCAAAATGCTTTCTTTCCCTTCAAAAGACTTAGGTGTTACTTAAATATTTCAATAAACCTCCACTGTTTGCAGTTTATTTGTAGTTGCTTGGTCATTAAACATAGTTGTTCCACAATGACGGACTGTTTCCTTCAGATTACATCAAGGAAAGCTTCTTATCCTAATTATTTGTTTATCTTAATGAATACGTGTAAAAGGCTGTATTGCATTTGTACCATTAGACGCCCTCAGTCTGGTATTTTCAGAACCTTGCAGATGTGGATTTTAAATTAACGAAAAGAGCAGATGGTATACGGGGAAATCTTTGGTAGGCCAAGGAGCTAAATCAAAGTTTCCCTGAGTTCCAGGAGGTACCCTATATAGGGACTGTTTTTGCATCACTATGAAATATAATAATAAAGTGGTGATCTACAGTATGGTGTAGAATTTCCTAAATATGCAGAATATTCTGTAGAAAAAGTGTATGCCATAGAAAGAGATCTGCAACATGCACTCTATGCTTCTTCGCGTGTATTTTAGACATGGGGCTTAGGCTTGCTTTGAGATAATCAACCCTGATGTTGCTGAATATAAAAACGTCAATATAATTAGTCATCTCCAGCAGAAAATAATTTTTGCCTTTTTTTTGCACTGTGTGGAGGAGGGGATGAACTGGTTTTCAGTTACTCGTTATGATTTAGGTTTTCTATTTTTGCCATCGACTGGGAACATTTACCAATGACTTTTTTCTCCATTTTGTATTCAGGAATGGGCTATTGTATGAGACAAATCTTAATAAAAGAAATGCCCTGATGAACCAGCATGAACTGGTGATAACAGCAAAAGCTGTTGCTTGAGTGATGATCAGGAATAGGACATAGAAGCATACATGGTCAGCTTTGGATATAAAGTGAGCTACTTACACTGTTCTAGTGCTAATCCAGGCTGTCTCTATTAAGATATTACAAGCGTACATTGTAGAAACTTCATATTAAATCCTCTGAATAAGGCACATATATATGAACAGATTCTATTTGGTTTTGCATTGGTGCAACTACAAGAAAATAGTGTTATGCAAATATAAGACAGTATCCACATACTCAGAACACAGACAGTTGTTCTGGTCCTTCCCTTATTTGAATCACCATAAAAAATTCTCAAAAGATACTGCACTGCAATCACAGTTAGCCAGGATAGTGTATTTTACATGTATAGTTACCTTCATAGATTATTTGTATGGGTTGTATAGCCATAGGAAAATCACAGATTTTCAATTTCCCTAGGAATGTGTTCATTATTAGAGGGTATTACCAGAGTACTGTTTGTTGTAAGAGAAGAAAATCCTGTTCAAGTTTTTAATGAATCTCTTGGGACATTCATCAGATTTACAGGTTAAAAAAGCTGTAAACATTCTACTGGGAGTAGTCATTAAAGAGAAGATGAATGTGAGTTATCTGTACACTGTACACTTCTCATGAAACAGAAACCCTGAAGATGATTTACAAACCAAAAAGGTGTTTCTCTTTAAATGGTCTGTACTGCTGCATTACGTAATGAAATACAAAGTACAATTAAAAGTAAGTCTGTTTGCAAGATGAGAAGCAGTTTCACTATTTTGTTTGGAGAATTTTATAGGTAAGACAGCATTGATCTGAATTTGAAGGGAAGAAGCCTGAGACTAATATTTTCCTTCATTTCTAGATTAGAAAAAGCATTAGAGTGGAAGAATACTTACTGCATAGTTAATCAGCTTGGAGGGCCTTCTGTTGAAAATCTGATTTTCTAAATTAAATAAAAATGAATTAATATAAGGCCTGTAGATTAAATAAATACATTAAAAACCACCAGCTCAATACTTTGGTGAGTTACATCTTGGTAAATCAAAATGTGACAGCACAGGACTGCTAAAAGGCTTTCCTTTCCACAAGGCACTTCATACCCTTGATTACTCACTCGAGCTTGACTGACCCAGCAGCACGCTAGTAAAAACTCATAATTTGTGATGAAATAGTTTGTTTCATCCTTGTTGTTTTCATCTGAAGTATTACAGATGCAAGGAACAGTTTTGACTATATTGCTAAAAGATAAAATGCAGATAAATATTTCAAAACTAATTCATCAAAATTGTTGCTTCAAACTTTTAAATTGTTCATCTAAGATTCCTCTGAACATTTACTTGCAGTTAATATCTCCTGCTTCTTCAGAAAGCTCTATATCTGCCATGAAGAAGACAGTTTGTAGTTTGGGTGAATTTTGGCATTAGTTTTGTTTTGCTGGTGTAAGTCTTCAATGAAGCACAAATGTACTGAAAACTTGGTTAACAACAAAACGTGAACTGTGTCCTAACCACATCTGTTGAACATAACAACAGTAGTTTCGCATTTATTCAGCTTTCCAAGAGGTCACACCCTTCTTTGCAAATAATATGCATAACAAACTGCTGTATTCACAGTGCCTCATCATTATGAATAGTATGTATTTCAGCTGACACTGCCATTCACAATGTGATTTTACCAGTTCGGTATATGACTCTGAATGCGGTCTTATTGTCATACTAGAAATCTTCAGGACTCCAAAATAAAATCACTGTGATACCAAGAGGACTGATATTTCTGCTGAGTTTTCTTAATATTTTGCAAAGATTACCTGCCACTGAGTATTATTTCAAAAGATGTGCATGTGTTTTTTTTTCTTTTTCATTAAATGTGTATGTGTGTGTTTCTTACGTATGTGTATGGACATGCTGTGGTCATAAAAGTCGTAATTTATGTCCTTGGTCTGAGCTAAACATTGGGCTTACAGGTTTTGAGCAAGCTTCTTCATGAAACAGTCCCAGTAAAATTTATCTCTGACTGAAATACTCATGTGCAGAATTGTTTGAGCAGACTCCACTCACAGCATTTGTAACAGTGTGACTGACAATGAAGGTTAATCAAGACAAAAACAAGGACATTGTGTACTCTAGCTTAAGACTTAAATATCACAAAACATAAAGGAACATTGTCATTCGTGTCAAATCATTTTTGTGATGTAGCCTGTTGGTGGAAGATTAATGGAAGGGTCTTGTGACATGTTTTCTAGTGGCATTGTGTTTGGGTATGTCTCAAATACCAGTGTTGCAGTGTGTTCGATCTTACGTTCTTTACATTTCCTTTTTACATGTATTTACATTTGGAATGTCGTTTCTCTAGATGACTGGAAAGCATTTTGCCATTTTTCGTGTATCCACTATTCACTACTACTTTTCCATGCCTGTTTGACTCCCATTGACTCCTACTTTCCCACAAACAGGGGCCCTAAAAGGAATATTTCTTGTTATGAAAGCAATAGGTTCCAAAAGGTGATTTGAAATCTTGTGACTATTTCCTTCACAAAGGCTTGCAAGATTTTCGGAAAAATGCCAGCTAGTACACAGACAGCTTGGCTCTTAGAGCCCTGCGTTAAGGTTAACACGTTGTAAATAGCTGCATGTTGCCATTATCTCAAAACCCTGCTGCTTTCAGGACATGATGAGGACTCTAATAAGAATGTTGTTTGCTGCTTCTTTGGGGTTTTTTCCCTTCTCTTGCACAGCACTTACTGGAGAGTAAGATTTAAACGTTGGATGGCTTGTGATGGGGTCTTGATGTAATTCTGTCATCTTACTGACCAGCATGTTACTGATAGAACTCTAACAAATACATCACTGCAATGAGGGGAAAAAACCAAACCCAAACCTGCCACTGTTTTTTTAAGAACTATTTATAGGAAGGAATCTGTAATTTTGCATTATTTTTTTTCTACAAAAATAAATTCAGTGTTAAGAGAGCTGAATATATTTACAGTATCTAGTGTAAACATTCATATCTATAAAAGAACTTTTTACAGCTATATAAATGTGCACATCTTGATTGATGTCTGTCGAGCTGAGCTGACATAAAAAACATGGATTGTATCTATCGTATGTCACTCAAAGTTATAGTATCTCTGTTTTTCAGACATATATAAAAATTCAGCTTGGTGTATTTAATGAAACAAAATATTTTTGGTGTTTAAGAGCTGTTTGCTTTATTTTGAGAATGTCTAATGTATTAACTTTTGCATTTATTGCTCAGTGAAGTGGCCAACTTTGGAAAAAGATTGGTAAATGAATCCTTATTAGTATATTTTTGTCATGAAACAATCACTATGAACTTGACACTGAGGCAGGAAGAGTTAGTGTATTGACATTTGGAGTTCTACATCATAATTTCTTTCCAGAAGAAAGCACCAATACCAAGAAACATTAGACTCGGATATATTGGGAAAGAACTGAAGCTTGATGTCATTCTCCTATTAGGGTTTTCTGAGTGAAAATGCACAAAAACATCGTGTAATTTGATTGGAAGCAGAGTGAAAATATTCCAAGTAGACATAAAATAGTAACAGTAGTAAAAACAGTACTGCGCCAGTAGTATTGGTGGCAGTACCACTTGAAAAGACTACCCAACCAGGAGCAACACCATTCTCATGAGAATTTCTTCCCAGGAATTTCTGATGTATCAGAATAAGAAAAAGAAAACAAACTGGGCAAACCTCGCTGCATTAACTTTCCATGTCAGGAGCTGATGATCATTCATTAATTAATTTTTGCTCATTTCATTTTGGGCAGAGAGGAGGGATGGAGGAGAGTACATTGTGTTACCTAGGAGCACTTGTTATGCAGCTGTCTAAGATACGTCATTCCTTGCCTTAAGCCTGGTAAATTTACAATGGAGCTGAAAAGAACCACCTATGTAGGAAAGAACTAGAGCAGAGGAAAATTTCATAGACGTGAAGATATGGTTGTAGAAATACATAGTTGGAAAACCAAAGTACTGAGATGAATATGCTGCAATACCAAGGCAAAGTGCCAGGATGAAGGGAAAATGTTCAAAGAAACTATGGCATTGGAACCTTGCAATAAAGAGAAGCTTTGAGGCAAGACACTGAAGTACTGAGAAAAATATCAAAAAGCCTGAGACATTTTGCCAAGCTAGCAGAGAATGCGAACCAAGGCGAAACATTAAATTCTCATGGAGAAGCACCCAAGTGCTGAAGGAAAATGCTAAAATGTTCAGATAAAATGGATGGTTCTAATGCAGAGTGCTTAACAGGCAAAAGTGAGAGTGTGGAGCTGAATAGCTTCAAACTGAATGGCTGAACAGAAGAACCATGGAAGTAGTCAAATTAGTTCTTTGATTTGAAACTAAGTTTTTGCGGAAGCTGATGTTACGGTTCAGTCTGGTTTTGATTGATGGTCTGCTTATGGCAGTATCAAAGGATTTACTGGTGTTTTGGGACAAATGGGGTACTTTTACCTAAGTGTAAGATAGCAGTAGTTATTCTAACACAGAAAACTGCGTTTTTACTATAGAGAAAAGTTATGTGAGGGGTGCAGAAGTGCACCCCTCACAGTATTTGCTGCACATAAAATTCAAAGGGGGAAAATATTTTGGTAAAATTTCACCTTGGGAGGCCTAAAGTCTACAAAATCTTACCCAATGACATCAACATGCCTTAAGATCAAAGGCTTGTTTAATAGCTGTAAGACATGTTTGCAACTTTATAGCATATGAATCCTACTGTTAAAGATCTCCAGGAAAGGTTACCCTAACACACGCCCCCATTCAGTTTCATTTATGTAAAAGGAGTGCATGGTAATCCAATAAAAGGAATATTTTTTTTTTTTTTCATATAGTAGAAGTTTACATGTTCTTCAACATTCAGCTCACTCAATATTCAAGCATTTTTTGTCAGTATTTCTTTTTTTTTTTAAAGTAGCAAGGGGATGATAAGATAAATGGTGTCCTGTGACTGGTGAGGAAATTTGCTGAGGGGAAATGAGATGCAAGTTTTAACAGAACAGAAGACACTGCCCTTCTAGCTTAGTTTCAGGCAAAATGTGTCAAAACTGTAGAATGGGGCAGATGGGTATAAAATTCACAGAGGCTCAACCCTAAGTACCCTTGTCTCATTCTAATAATGGTTGAAGAACCAAAGCGATGACAATTTCTGTGTGAAATTGTTATCTCTGTAAAATAATGCCCATTTGTCATGGTTCAGTGCACCTAGAAAGAGAATATTGTATATACTGTACACATGTTGTCGTCCACAGAGTTGGTAAAATGCCATTTAACTCTGTGCATTTATTTTCATTAGAAATTGCTGTTCTCAGTTGTATAAACTGTCGCTTTATGTAGGGACTGACTTGGACTGCCAGCAATACTTTTTTTGATAGTTGCAGAGCTTTTCTTGAAAGATAAGATTTTTATTATGATGTTAAGAGACAGTTTATCCTTTTCTTTTTCTTCAGTTTAAGGGTTTTTACAGTTCTGATTAGCATGTCAGTTATCAGTATGACATAAATGCTACCTCACCTGATAAGACCAGTGTTTTTTCACTTTTCTTCATCTGTTTGTTCAGATAGCAGATGACTTACACTTCCAGAGCATAAAGTATCTTGTGTTCTGGGAGATTCTGACAGATTGATTGCAACAGAACATAGATGCCTACATTTTGCTCACAGATTCAGTATGAAATATGGAAAATACATTTTGATTACCATCTTCCATAATGTTCTCTTCATGCAATAAGAGGAACAATGCCAAGTGCAAGATTTTAAAATGTTCAGAGGCTAAATCATGCAGATGCATATGGAAGGATCCCTCAACTTGGAAAAGAATGATCTTGGAGCAGCCAAAATGTTCCCCTTACCCTTCAAGTGTTTGCAGTGTTGGTCTGTAGCAGTGAACACATCATAACTCCATAGGCACTGGAAATTTGTGGGACAATTACTGGAGATTCAGAACAAAATTTGTACATGATCCAAGTCTCTCTTGGGCAAATACAGCATGCTGGGAACTTGGGAAGAGTGTACATTATGTAACCAGGCTCAGCTTCACAGCCGATTTAGATAAAATGACATTTTCCTTCCCAGAATGAGATCTGGGTAAAGAAATTTTGTCTTGATCAAATGCAGCAGCTGTTGCAGTGTGATGCATTCAAGTGTGATGCAAATCAAGCCCCCATTTCTGCTCTGTTCCATTCTGCCTAAAGAGTGAAACATTGGTTAGTTATTTGGTGTTTTTCCCCAGAGAATTTGCCTGTGGTTTGACCCCAGTAATTACAAATTATTAAAAAAAACAAACAAACAAACAACAAGTTCTGTCATATTCTAATGACATATATAAACAATTTAAAAATACTTAAGTGAGGAATCTGTGTTGTAACAGCCAGCTGCAGAGTACTTATAACTGGAGTATGTTAAACCATTTAAATATTCCAAACGTTATGTACAACAGATTTTGTACTAATTCATTATGAAAACAGAAATTTAATTTAGTCATTTATTAGCTATTTATAAGGTGTCTGCATATTAAGTATGCATACAGATTGTTGTTCAACCTGGCGACCAGTATAACGATTGCATAAGTGCCACCCATGTGATTTTTTTTTAGTGATCATTGTTCTCAACTACTGGTTACCAGCGTGACTGTATGGTTCTGAAACATGTACGTGTTATAGAGTAAATGAGTCTTTGACCCCTACGAGGGGAAAAATCCCAACAAATTGTTCAAAACAATGCTCAAATTTTAACGTAAGTCATTCATTATTTACTTCTATTCACTTATGGAATGTATATTTACCACTGTCATAATAAAGACAGTGAAGCAGATTGCCCAGAAACACTGTAAAATATCTGTCCTTAGTAGAGGTTTTGAAGATCCAACTGGCCAAAGCCTGAAGCAATCTGGTCTGAATTCAGCACTGACACGCATCTGCGAAGAAGACTGGACTACAGCCCTTTCAAGGACCCTTCCAACGTGAACAAGTCAGTGACTTCCTATGAAGTCACAGTGGGGAAAACTAATCAAAATGCTATTAGTTATGTATTATGTTTGCAAGGTTGTTAAACTTAATTTTATGGTATAATACAGTGTAAAAAGGAAACATCCAGAGGAAGCAAATTGTGCAATATTCTGTCATTCTACATTGGTGTATCTTAATCACGGGTATTTTTACCACACTGCTGCAGTGCTTTGCTTTTTTATTTGAATGACACGTGAGTTTTGGCATCCCTGTTGTGATAATGAGCTTCTCTGCTGGGTCTTACTGTACCGTAGGTGTAAGGTACCATAGGATGCAACTCCTAGTAGCAGTATACTGTTTGATACATATCTTGCATATGTATCTGAATCGTCTTACTTATCATAGAATACCAGGTTGGAAGGGACCTCAAGAATCATCTGGTCCAACCTTATCTGATGATTAAAGCTTTGAGAACCTTAATCAAGAATTTGCCACCAAAGCTAAAAATACCCAAGGATTTAGGCTATCAAATCTCAGAATGGGTTGGGTTGGAAGGGACATTAAAGATCATCTAGTTCCAACCCCCCTGCCATGGGCAGGGACACCTCCCACCAGACCAGGTTGCTCAAAGGCCCATCCAACCTGGCCTTGAACACCTCCAGGGATGGGTCATCTACAATTTCTCTGTGCAACCTGGGCCAGTGTGTCACTGTGAGAATTTTTTCCTAATATCTAATCTAAATCTCCCCTCTTTCAGTTCCCCCTCATCCTATCACTACACTCCTGATAAAAAGTCCCTCCCTGGCTTTCCTGTAGGCCCCCTTTAGGGACTCGAAGGCTCCTGTAAGGTCTCCCCAGAGTCTTCTCTTCTCCAGGCTGAACAACCCCAACTCTCTCAACCTGTCCTCATAGGATAGGTGCTCCAGCCCTCTGCACATCTTCGTGGCCCTCCTCTGGACCTGCTCCAACAGGTCCATGTGTTTCTTATGTTGGGGGCCCCAGAGCTCGATGCAGTACTCCAGGTTGGGTCTCACCAGAGTGGAGTAGAGGGGCAGAATCCTGTCCCTTGCCCTGCTGGCCGTGCAGCCCAGGATACAGTTGGCCTTCTGGGCTGCCAGTGCACATTGCTGGTTCATGTTGAGCTTCTCATCTACCAACACCCTTAAGTCCCTCTCCTCAGGAGTGCTCTCAATCCATTCTCCACCCAGCCTATATTTGTGCTTGGGATTGCCCTGACCCACGTGCAGGACCTTGCGCTTGGCCTTGAACTTCATGAAGTTCAGATGGGCCCACCTCTCAAGCCTGTCCAGATCCTGCTAGATGGCATCCCTTCCCTCCAGTGTGTCAACTGTACCACACAGCTTGGTGTCATTAGCAAACTTGCTGAAGGTGCGCTTGATCCCACTGTCCATGTCTCCAACAAAGATGTTAAACAGCGCTGGTCCCAGTACTGACCCCTGAGGAATGCTACTCATCACTGGTCTCCAGTTGGACATTGAGCTGTTGACTACAACTCTTTGTGACCATCCAGTCAATTCCTTATCCACCAAGTCATCCACCAACACTGTAACCCCCTCATAGAAGGTCACCCAATTTGTCAGACATGATTTGCCTTTAGTGAAGCCATGTTGACTGTCACAAGTCACCTCCTTATTTTCCATGTGCCTAAGCATAGTTTCCAGCAGGATCTGCTCCATGATCTTGCCGGACACAGAGGTGAGACTGACTGGTTTGTAGTTTCCCGTGTCTTCCTTCTTTTCTTTTAAAAATGGGGGTTATGTTTCCCCTTTTCCAGTTGGTGGGAGCTTCACTGGACTGCCACGACTTCTCAAATATGGATAGTGGCTTAGCAACTTCATCCACCAGTTCCCTCATGACCCGCAGATGCATCTCATCATGTCCCATGGATTTGTGCATCTTCAGGTTCCTCAGATCCTGAGGATCCTCACATCCTAAAGCATGACTCTTATCTATGTCCCATAAATATTTACTATTTTGGAAATAGTAGTGTATATCTTTAACAAGTTGCAAAGATCTTAGCTTGAGCTCTGAATAGGTTTACAGCAAATGTAAAATGCTAATACTAACAATAAATGTAAAAATGTGCAAAATCAAATATACAGCCATCTTGCTAAAATTCAGATGATCATGTTCAAATAATTCTCTTCCATGCCCGGTCACATGCTTCCCTGCCTGCTGCATAAACCAGGACATGCACTAAATTATGCGTAGAATGAATATGACTGTTAAAAGTCTTAAAGACTTAAAATTCCTACTAATAGGATTATTTATCACATCTAGTCTTACTCCTAAAATGAGTATGTGAAGACTGGAAGAGACCTTGTAGGTCTTAACAATCTTGAACGTTGCTGCTGCAAACATCTCACTATGTAGTCCTGTTAAGATATGTACTTACAGACTATTTATAAAGAGTGTGGGAAAGGGATAAGGTTTTGTTGCAAATAATAACTTTCTCACACACCTCAGAACTTCTATTGTTTATTTTCCCATTCCCAAGTAGATAAATATAAAAATTCCTCTTGCCAGCAAAGAATTGATAAACTACTGAAGATTTAAAAACTCCAGGAGATTCCCATAGTGATAGATCGCTTTGTTCTTTCAACTCTAAATGCAAATATTTAGCACTGAGGTATTTGAGGTGAGCTACACTATACATTTCTTGTGAGATGAACAGACTCTCATAGACAGTGAAAATGAGATTATTCACAGAGATATTTGTTGTTGTTTCTGATGCTATATGCAAGAGCACCTGCATTATCGTCACTCATTTTAGTATCTGTATTGTTGCCATTTTAGTTAAAATGGAGTCTGCATTTTGTTGTAGATCTATATTCATGGATTCCAATTGTCTTTGATCTATAGATACAAACCTACACATATATGAAAGAGACTTCTTTTTAAAACCAGTTTTATTTTCAATCGTGAGTGAAATTTCCCTCTACAGGCACCTCAAATTGAAAAAGAAGTTCTTTTTTTAAAGAAAGACAACAACAAAAGTCAGCAACTGATAAAATTAAATGGGAGATAAGGAAAACTCTGAAAAGCCAGAATCTTAAGTCACACATCAGTACCTTTGGGCATTCAACAACATGGCACAATATGGCATTCAATCAAAATTAATATTGTTTAAGCAACAGCGATTGAGTGTAAAGTATTTCAGCTATTAATGAGACTGAAAGAAACTGCTAGCTTGCAGTAATCAAGAGAAGTCATCAGGGTATTAATTGCCAGGAATACCTGCAATGAAGTCTTCATTGCTGTCATAACTTGAAATCAATGGATAAAATGGTATAGATTCTTTTTGCATAACAAACATTCATTTGCTATTTATCTGTTTTTCTCAGTCTTTGTTCCTATCACCTAAATATGTTTCCAAAAATAGAAAGGAGGAAGGAAATTATCCAAAATTATCTACAAGGGCTTGTATAAAGTACTGCTTTTGCTGCTGCCTAAAAGAAACATGCCAGTTACAGGCATCAGTAACTGAACTACCAAAACCAGCATAAAGCCAATAAGAATTCAGCAATGGTAATACCAAACAGACAAAGGACAGCAAATAAAAAAATAAAGCTTCATAAAAATATTTGTACATCAACTTGCATGGCACCTCAAAAGGAGCTTTTCTGGAGAAGTAACACTCCTTTACGTACATTTTGGTACTCTAAGGAACACACATAGTCTGCTTGTCCTCCCATTTATGGTCTTTCTATACCAGTGCACTTACACTGACTTAAATGAAATTACATCATGATGAAATATGAAATTAAACTGTCTTTAATGTTAATTAGCATAATATTAACTTCCAGAAGCCCATTACCTGAAATTTAGAATGAACTGTTCCTTTACTGTATGATTGCAGTGAATTGTAGTACTTTGTTGTGAAAATTATGTAAGGAAAACCCCAGAATACTTAGTACTCAGCACTGAGTACTGAGATCCTAGAAGTGGAACATGTGGCAGACCACTTTTAAGTAGTAGATTTGGCAACCAGTGTGCAATCCAGTTTCAGTAAGCACAGAATCCAATAAGCTGAGTTATGATCTTTTATTCTTTACAAAGCAAATCAAAGAGAAGAGAAATCACATTTGTTAGTTTAGCAGACCTTGGAAAGCTCTTACTTCCACAGTGCCGCCTGATTCTGTGTTATCATGTGAATATCCTTTTATATGCTACTAACAAAGTAATCACTCTAAATTCCTCTTCAATTTATGCTTAACCATGCTGATTTGCATGCACATGGAAAAGGAAATGAGAAACTTTTAAACCAAAAATCTATATTCTTAGAATTTGATATTCATGCACATTTTTATGCGTGGAATTCCCATTAAGATTACTGGACGAATTACCTACAAATCTTCCATCCTGGGAGAGTGATTAAATTCCCAAAGTTTTATAAGAAATAAGAAAGCTGTATCTTGCTTTTCAATTGTCAGATAATGCTAATGAGAGGCATGTGCAAGTGCACTCTTGTATGTTTAAATTGACCAAAAGGTTTGTATGAAGCTGGTTTGAAAGCTAGAGTTGGATAAGAATCCATGAGTTATTCATGTCTCAGAGGAAATACTTTTTGGCTTGACTTCTGCTTCAGCTGATGAATAACTATTCCATTTTATTTTTCTGCAGAAAAAACACCTTTAATAAGAATGTGAATACACGTGAATGTGTGTAAAGTAGATTAATTGCATGAGTATCAACTAAAATTAATATGGTTCTGAAATAAAATGTAACCATCTAGAAAACAAGACTTAGTTTTTAAGGCTATTCTTCAATTTAAGGAGCAGTACCTTCTGTTAAAATTATCAGTTAATCTGAATATGGTCTCAGTTGCATAAGTGTGATGTAGCAAAAATTCCCATTCCTCTTTAAATTAAAATACATTGCAGCTTCAACCCACCCAACTGCAAAATGTCCCAGAACCTTGCTTCATTTTCTGTTTCTAGGGTAGCAGTGAAGAATAATTTATTTCAAGTTTCATCACTGCTCTGTAACTTGTGGCAAACATTTGGTGCCTCATTTTGCCAGATACATTATACAAGAGGACTTGAATTAATAGAGGCATCTTAGTGTGGTGGGGATGAAAAGCCCAAAGAAAGATCTGCTTATTTAGTCTGAGCTGCTATACAGTAATATACTGTGCACTATACACTGTGCAGCTGTTTAAATCTATATGGGGAATTCAAGCAAGTGTAGAAGGAATAAAACTGGAAGAATACTGAGAAAGTGTTATTGAGATTGCAGTACCGGAGCATGAATGGCTGTATTTTTTATCTGGGAGAAGTAGAAGAATCTTTGTTGTTCGCTGCATGTTCTTCTCTTTATATTATTTCTAAGTTTTCAGTCCTGCAGAGCCGCTGTAAACATTTCTTTAGGAACAAAAAAAACCCTAATAAATGAGGAAGAAATAAATATTTCTAACATTTTCCCTTTTTTTTGGGTTTAGACATATTCTATAACCTGTATTTTATTTTTAATTATTTTAACTATTTTTATTTATTAATGATAGTAATGACTCTCAGCATAGCAAATATTCTCTCTGACATAAATAATACTGGAGTAAAATGCTTGGGAAATAAAGTTATTTGATGTTTAGAATTTATATCATGGAGAAGTGAAAGGTAATGTACAAGCATAAATACATGATTCTGGCCTGAAGAATCTAGTAATGTAAAGTGAGTGCAATAAATTAACTTTATTCCTGAACAACAGGTATGAAGTGAAAATAGATACGTGCCTTTTGTGCTTTTTCTGGTCCTGATGAGGAGAATTACTATGGATTTCTTAATTCTGTGTTATTACATCCTTAGCAATTTGGATAGGAAAAAACTAATGGAAAAAAAATATCTAGAAGATAACATTTTAGTGCAAAATTTGCCCATTATACCTATAGGTATCTCCAAGTCAAACAAAAATATTGGCAAAAGAGGATTTTGATTTTATTGTCTACTTTCAAAATGGTGATGCACAAGTCAGAAATTGCCAGAAGCCTAGGCAATAAAATCACAGAAATTCTTAGAAAATGTGTGAATTTACGTTCTACCTTGTAGTACCAGGGTTTCAGCGTAGTATGTATTTTTGTCGATAAAAGATGAGGCACTTGTAGTATGTTCATTTTTAAGCAGAGTGAACCTATTTTTTGACATGTACTGATAATTTGAATTAATGCCTTGTGAAAGGACATTTTCTTTTATGAACTTCTTATCCACTTCCACTAATAAATGTTTTTCAGTGATACTGCAGACCTTTTTATCATTACCTACAGAGAAGTAGCAGCAAACCATTGTTAAAAGTTTTTATTTCAATAGCCCTCAAAAATCATTCATTCAACCTTTTCCAAGTTATGGTAGAAGCTTAAAAGAATAAGAGAAAAATAAGGATCTTAACAGTTTTAGATTTTTTCTTAAATTAAACGTGCTGTTCCATATTGAAAATGCTAACTCTTACATCTGTAGTGCTAGATTTTTCTTCATATAAATGCATTTGTTACTTTGATAGCAAAGGGGTTGCTCTGATTTATAAGTGCTAAGCACACAAGCCAGACATAAGGCAGGGTGAGTGTACCTATATGAATACTGACATGTTTATGGTGAAGAGACCATGAAGGAATATGCCATCAATTCCAGTTGCCAGCTGACTGATAAAGTACATTTTTGCTATTATTTTTATAAATGGAAGCTAGTTTTCATTGAATATCATGCTTCTGATATCACATATTGTTCATAAATTTAAAAGGCATAGAGATTCAAATACTTTGCTTCTTTTGTATTCTTTGTGCTGTATTTGGCCTTGATGTATTTTTAAAACTGTTTGGCAAAATATTTTACATACAGTTGTTATTGTTTTCCATTCAGACAAACTACAGACTCTGCACAGATGAGAACTTTCTGACATATAAAAAGCTTTCTTTTCAGAATTCAGATTCCTAGTGTAGCTTCTTTTATACTATTGTTCAGATCCGACTGGATATTGTAGGTGACAGTAACGTCCAGGGACACTTTTGTCTGTTGCTCTTTATATGACACATTAGTATACCTGATTACATTAATTCTGAATTGTCCTGGCAACTGGACATCTAGGAGCATCACAAAGAATTCTAGGTACTTGTTGGTAGAGTAAGAGAGTTTGATCATTACAAACATCTTTATTTTTACCTTTTCAATTAATGCCTAATGCCTCCTGCTTGCATTTTCTTGACATCCTAATTATCTTTAGTTTTGTTCCACCTATTAAGTGAGGGATTGAGCCATTAGATTTACAGCAAAAAAGCACCCCAGATTAAAAAGGAAGGAAGAAAAGAGAAAAAGTAATTGATTAAAAAGTTGCATAAATGAAGTTTCTTCTTATTTTTCTTTAAATAATGAATTATTCAGTATTTTGTTGTTAATAATTTAACAGAACCCAAAGTAAGATATCAGCAGGACATATGTGGGATGGGTGGTAGTTCAAGTTTGATCTAAAAGGCTTGCCTTTGTATTGAAGTTGGGTTGAAGCTTTGATCTATTTATAATGAGTATTCTAAGGGTTTACTAATTATTTTAAACCTGAAGAGAATCTCATGGTCCATTTTTCAGCTGGAAAGGAACCAAAAATAAACCTTGCTGGAAGGTAAAGGGAGAAAGTCATAAAGTTCATGCATGTTTTTTAAAGTTAAAGCACGACCGCCTACTGGCTATAATTTCTGATAAGTTTTGGGGGAAAATGTATTTCCTGTCTCCTTTTTTCATTCCATAGTGTAAGAAAATTTTCTGAGACACTTCTAAATTCTGATAAGAGATATGGCATCCTTTATGTATTTATCCATTTTAAAAGTTTGTACCCATAAAGTTGTAAGGCAGAAAAAAAACTTTTTAATTTCCTTGGAATTATATTTAGACAAAACATATATCAATTTCAGTTACCTACTGCATTTAATCTACTAACAAACTAAATTAACTAACATAGTTGTTTATGAGAAATTGCAGGATGGTAATCCATTTAGCAAGGGAGACTATATAAAATGTTCACGACTCTACACAAATAGAACTTTAAAAATAAATCTGAATTTATCACTGCTTAGAATGTTACTCATGGTTTGAGAGGTTTTTATAGAAACCAGGTACTTGTGCCTGATCCATATTTATTACATCTTTAAAGGCAATATCCTTATTCCACTTTGTTACTGTTTCTTTGCACAATGATTTTGTCATTCCTCAATTAAAAAAAAACTTTATGTTTTTCAGATACACAGAACACAAGTATAATTTGCTAAGATGATAATTATGGAACAGCAGTGACAGTAATCAGGTGGACATAAGAGAGTCCTCTAGCAGTATGTCTACAAGCACTGCAGCATGTAAGATGCACAGCCCTAACAGCTGGAAATTTTCAGTGTTTGAGGGTTCATATAAATATTCCTCAATGCACAAGCAACGAGGCTAGGGCATTGATATATATTTGCATCACAAAAAGCAGTAATTCAAATAAAACAGATTCTATCTTTGAATCAGTCATTTTTAAATCTGAAAGATGTGGAAAGTATTAATTTTATGCAGGCATTACTTTAACTTACTTGATGGTGAGGATGAGTATCTTCTCTCACTGAAAACACATACCACCATAACAAATACTGAAGCATTGTTCCTGGACATAAAATGCTGTGCTTCACTATGGTATTAAGTGCTATTTATATCATGTGAGAAATATTTTTTTTTTCCATTTGCTAGGAAATTTTCCAGTTTTCAAGGGGTGCTGAATAGTTTAATGAATCTATAATACACACAAAATACTTTCTTTTTTTTTTCCTTGAAACAGTATTTGGGATTAAAGGTGAACCTCTTTTCATGGTTCAGATCATTTTCATTAGCAGAAAGGGAAAACATGCCCAATAAGCCTGGTACTGTGAAGAATTATTTAAAATAGTTCTGAGGAGCAATTTTTGCCTTTTCAATTATGCAAAGTGCTCATCAGGTTTTTGTCTTTGGTAATCTTTGGCTGATATTAAAAAACTGACACAGACTTCTTGACCTGACACAAATGCTGTGAAGGGTTTTTTATACCTTTGCCGTGGCACAAGATTAAAGAACCACATTCCACAAATCAAGCTCATCCTTATACCTGTATCTATCCTTGCGATTAAATTTTTATAGAATCATAGAATAATTCACATAGGAAAGAGCCTTGGGAGTTTCTAGTCCAACCTCCTCCTGCTCAGAGCAATGTCAGCACTGAATTCAGATCTGTTTGCTTTAGGCTTTGTCCAGACAAGTTTTAACCTCCACAGAGAGATATTCCACAACATCTCTGGGCAACCTGCTTCAATGCTTAATTATCCCAAGGGATTTTTTTTGGCATAATATCCAGTCAGAACCTCGCCCATTTCAGTTTATGAGCCTGTCTCTTGTTCTCTGCCTGTGCATCTCAGTAAAGGGCCTGACTTCGTCCTCCGGGATTTTTTCCATGCTGGTAGTTCCTTTCTTCCTCGAACCTTGTGTCTTTAGGCAGAAAGACCTTTTCCCTAAAGAAAGAGGCAGAGAGGCAAAGTTTCTATTGTCTGTCTTCACTTCCATGTCCTGTGTATGTCATTTTTGTACTGGAGCTCAGTCATGAGTTCTCTGTGAAACCAAGCAGGTCTCTTATCTGCTTATTTTCCTGGATTATCAGAATGGAGTGTTACGCTTGCACAGGGTTGCCCTTAAAGGTCTGCGAGCTCTCTTGAGCTCCTTTCCTTTCAGAGCTGCATCACACAGGATCTCACCCACAGGAAAGAAATCCCTGCCTAAAATGAAGTCTGTCTTCTGAAAGTCCAGGGTCTGTACTCTGCTACTTGCCTTCCTTTGTCGTCAGATTTAGCATTCAAGGGACTAAATTGGTAACGCCATGATATTAGAGACAATTTATGCCTTGTATACAACACAATTTTTGCTATACAAATATTTTTGACTGATACAAGATCAGAAATACCATAACAGTGAATATCTCACAATGTCAAAATTAACATTGACTCCAATTGAACTAGGGCAATGGAACTCTTGTCCAAGTCAACGGAAGGTCAATACAAATCAAATATTATAGTACATGTCTGTACTTTCTTTAAAATTAATTATATCTCTATGCTGTTGGCTTTATTGGGATTACACTGAAGTAGGCTCTGGTTTGGTTTATTTAAAATATTTTTGTATAAGAAACACGAAGATCAATCCTTGTTATTTTACTAAAGTCTGTGGAAAAGGAGATTTTTAAAGCTCATAGCATCCTGTCTGAATGACATGCAACAGGAAACTATATATGATAAACTACAGTGCTAAGTAGTCATAGTTTACTGTGTTCTTAATTCCAATCTATTGTGATTAACTCTAGAAGTTACTGATGAATCCAGGCATGCTGTAGTAATCTACTAGCTAAGTAATATACAATAACATTGAATTTTTTCTTCTCTGTTCCTTATTTTGCCAACATAGTTGACATGTAGAACGGGACACATAGCTTGTCGCTTGTACACATTTTCCTTGGAGTTGTGGTAATTTGAGTCTGAACAATGATTCAATACATCATGTATAGAAGACGCCAGTAGCTAGGAGATATGCAAAAGCCTTATTCAAAACATATTTATCTGTTCTAAATGTTTGAATGTGATCTTTTAAGCCACATCTCTATCTCTTATCATATGGTTTGTTCTAGTACAACAGCAATTTTCCATAGTAACATATGAAAAATATTTCAATGTTTATTATTTGTTTCTACATTCATTCACATTTAAAAAAAAAATATTACATTTTCCCACCACAGCTTAAATATATACTGTCAATATGGAATACATTCAGACAGCTTTTTTTGTTGATGAACACAAAGATTTCATGCATTCACTTAGTGGCCATGGGAATATTCTCTGTTTATAAGAAGAAAACCTTTTTAAAACTTTCAAAAGCAGGAAATTAATGAAGAACTGAGGGTTATTTCTTATTATTTAACATAAAATAAAAATACTTATGTATAACAACAAAATAAAAAAAAAAAAGAAAAGAGAGACACTTACATACCATCAAGGACTGAAAGTGTAAGCTATGTATACAAATAACGTTCAAAAACCCAGGCTGCTTTCTCTCAGTATTTACCATGTTTAACCTCCCTGAAGACTGCCATAATTAGTTTTCTCCCTTATAAGTAATTATGAGCACCTGCAATTTAAAAAAATATTTGTGTCTGAGATATGATCCCTTGGGTATTTTTTTCTTTTAGAACCTTCCTCATTTGCTCTTAGAAGTTCTTTTCCACTAACTTCTACTCTTGGGATACTTTAAATGGAATGAAATGTTCCTCTTAAATTACTTTTAAAACCAGATGAGACCTGAAACAACACTGACAATGTTTTTCCTCCCCATGACTATTTTGGAATGAATGTCATAGGTTCAGGATAACGGATTACTACCCGATGAGGCAGGGAGATAAGTGAGGTCCATATAGGGTATATAATCAGACCAAGAGTAGCCTCAAAAGGGTTTCACATAGTCACATAGTTCACATTTAAGTCCTCTCAAAATTTCACAGCCGAGCAGCTGGCAACAATGTATGGGCCCCTATTAGTTGTTCTACATAGTTCACCCAATGATGGCCACATAGTTTAAAATAATTAGTGTAACCAGATATGTAGCAAGATGGCTGCATAGAAACGGTCTTGTTGCAGATCCTTGGGATACAGAGTATCTAATTGATATCTTGATGTCCTACAATGGGAATAGGATGGTGGTTCCTGTCAAGACTCTGTCCTAGGGGCAGCTCTCAGTAACTATTCAGGGACAAAGAGAGGGATTTTACAAGCAGCTAGATCTTAAGGAATATTTTTGTTAACGGATGGTAAGTCAACACTTCATATTTTCTCACTGTTCTGTTCCACCCTTTCTCAAAATAGACTATGTATTGCTCTGGGAATTACGCAATACCACAAATCAGAAAATACTTTAGACACAGAAAACCCCAGCATTACGTTCCTCTGCTCTTCCTTCTGCTTGGATGGTCAGGTCAAACTCTACAGAAATAAATCTTCCATACCTGAATGTTGGCATTAGTTTTAAGCCGAAAGATTTTCTCAGAAAGAATTATTTAATCGTAAGTTTGCTTAACGCAAGAAACAGACAGGATAAGCCATGAAGTCTACAAAGAATTGCCCATTAATTTGACAAACCTAAACCTCTGACTATCTGAGAAAAGAATTTGATTCAGTTTTTATTCTAACACTGTATTGATCTTTGAGTGATCTTAGCATTCAGTTGGGTACAGTAGATTAAATTTTGTGTATTTTCTTTTTCATAAGGTATTTTGCAATTTCTCTGTGCCCTGAATCACCAATGCAATCTGATGGAACTACTTCTTCCACTAAACAAATTCTCAGTGATGGATAAAAATCACTGAAACTTGATTTGGTTTAAAAAGCACTTTAGTTTAAAGGTTGTCATATACAATACATAGCCCTAATTCACATGAGGGTTAGTAATCGTCTTTAGAGGACAGAGAATGTAGCCTTAAGACTTAACCTGCAGGTAACGAATAAAGCACAGGACCTATAAAGTCTTCCCAGGCTCTGGACAAAATGTGCATCATGGGAATTTTCTCAGTTTGTGCTGATAAAGAATTCAGACCTTGCCACTTTTGTATCCTCCTTTTGTAGAAAGAAACGCCAATTGCACAAGCTTAAAGAAGACACATGCTAGCCCAGTCTTCAGTCAGGCTGACAGGGAGACCAGGAGTCAACAGCTCCTGTAGTACACAGCTGAGAAAAAAACATAACTGGCTCTAATTTTCATTTTCATCCCTCCTTTAATCACTGTTAAAGACAATGGAGACACTATATTCTTGGAGGGCAAAAACATCCACTGTTTTTAAGCTATAGCAGTTTCAGAATTTCTCTGACTTCTATAACACATTAGTACCAAACTAAGAAAAGCTTAATTAATACCAAAACAAGAAGTACAGTGTGCTTCAGAATGTCCTTCCTCTATCCTGTCATGCAAATACTTTACAAGAACAGGAATAGTATAAAGCTATTTATATCAGCTCTACACTTGGCTCAGAAATTACCTATAGAAGGTCTTTTCTAGGAGCACTGACCAATCCCTTTAAGGCCCCTTAATATGTTCAGGGAATCAGCTCCACCTGGTTACATGTGACCTTATTAAAAAGAATGCATTCAAACAAAGGGGAACTAATCTAGATTTCTCAACAAGAATAAACATGAAAGCAATCACTCGCTTTTCAAAACTTGCAATGGTCTTGGCTGGATGTGCTCACCTTGTAATTGTATTTTCCCAAGAGCCTTTCTCCCAAGGAAGAGGTTGGGATGCTATTGTGATGTCAAATCTGACTCACTGTTACAGTTGCTATTAAAAGTTAGCAGCTGTAATTAGGGGAGGATTTTGAAGCTACAGTGTAGAATTGTCAGTTGTAACAGCTTTTAATTATCTTATATTTTTCTTTAAAGTGATCAGCTTTGCAGAAGTTGAATGTGCTTTTATCATTTTTACTCTGGAAATGAGCTGACACATTTAATATAATTTAGATAGAAATGCTGTTACTGCAGAAAACAATTGGAATCTGTGAACTTTTTAAAGGATTTTGAACACAGGAGACAGCCATAGTGCTTAGAGGGATTTTGCCATCATCCAATTAAAATAGTCCTCCATTCTCTCTAATACCATTCTATCTGTTCTTAAAATGCATAAGACTAATTACATTAGCCCACAGAGGCTTGCATGGCTAATACTATTGGCCATTTCCTCAAATAGAAGAATTATAAATTATTAACCACTTTGCAAATAATACCAGTGTTACCACTGCAGGACTAGACTTGATACATAGATATGCTGTCATTTTTACACTACTTGCAGCAGTGTGTGGTCCTCGAGCTTAGAACAGATGCCAATGTTGAAATTGTAACGACCAATTCCATTGTCCTTCCAGCCTACTTTAGTCTGTCAGGAAACCAAAACCTTTTGTTGCTATTTCTAATCTGGTCTTATGCTGAGGATAGAAAGAATAAAGACAGAGCCTTATAGATTAGCCTTGATAACAGGACAAGCCTTGTTATGCATGACTTCACTCCCTTGAAGTCCCTTCACTCGTATTAGAAAAAAAAATATTTTGTTTTCCCAGGAAGGACCCTGGTTCTTAAGGACCTGAAAGAATGTAGTTGGTGTAGGATGTTGGTGTAGGATCTACTTGTGAAAAGGAGTCTGGGTTAGCAGAGTGTCCTGTGGCATGCAGCCGTCTAGAAGGCGAGGTACACCTAAAGAAATACTGTACAATACTGTCGTTTTTGGCAGGCAGCATCCTTGTCAATATGCACTTAAATGAACGAGAGAACCTGTCACCCAAGGGATGTTACACATTGATGACAACAACCAGTCACAGGTCCTCTACTCTTAAAATGTAGTTAGATTAAGTTCTTTTACAGTTGTCACTCTGAAAGAAGGAAAACTCCTAGGCAGCTCCCAAGCAGCATAGGTAGTGTAGCCATTCTTGCAGACAGTATTGATGTTTTCACTTTTTGGATCCTGCTTCATAACCAATTCCTCAAGACTGGAAAAAGTGAAAACCCTGTCAGCTTCAGAAGCCCCAGCAAACCTGAAAATCAATCCCTACATTATGATTGTCCAGTGTTTCCCCATTAGAGACCAATTTAGCCCATGATTCTTAGTTCAGGAAATGCTATCTCACCACAGCTTGTTGGTATTAGATTTTATTGGTTTGATACATTTTAATGTCATATATTGTAACATTCATATCCAACTAAAAATCCATCATGGGATAGATTCATGGTCATGTCATGATCTGGTTCACATACTCCGTTTCTAATTATGGCAGACATTACTGGCTCTATAATACAGTCCCCAGATTCTTCAGGGCAGGTGATAAATAATGGTTCAATTCAGGTTTTTTGCTGTTATTAACGTTTGAGTAGGGATGATGCCTTTCAAATCACAAAAGCAGGCGTAATGAATCAAGCAGGTATGGATGGGTGTCTTTTATTCTTCTAATACATGACTAGTATATTTGAAGAGATAGGTAATAAGATTATAATGTTTCAGAAAGGGTAATTCCTTTTCCCTGTGAAACTCCAAAAAGCTCACAAAATGCTACAGGCAAATTTTACTGTTGTGAATCTAATTTTTAGATAGGACATTAAATTTGGCAAATGGCAACTTTCATTTACCAAAGAATGAAAGATTATTTTCTTTCAAACACATTCAGAATTTACTTCCTGTTCTAGAAAGGTTTAACACCTTGGAGTGTTGGTTTGGTTTTGTTTTTGTTTTTTTAATATAAATGCCCATTAAAGTAAATCTCACCAGTAGTAAGTGCAGTGCAATATAAATGGTGTTGGACAGTGTTGTACAGTTATATGGTCACAGTCACCTACATAGTGTTGAGTATCTTGGGGAAAGCAAATCTCTAACTATTCCCTTGAGGCAGATTTGTAAGTAGTGGGCATGTGTTCTTAAATTTTGCTTTACTACTCAAAAGAAGTTTATTTTACTGAATGCTTTTCCTGATTTCTTTTGATATGAGCAGTGTATATATACACACATAAGTCCTAAATAAGTTTATAAATTGAACCAGAAGATTCAGGGTACTATGCTTTCCAGAGTAAATAGGTCGTTAGAAAAATATTTAACTTGGACTTTAAGAGCATTGGATGAGATATCAAGCACTGGATATACATCTCCCAGCGCGGTGGGAACTTAAGTTCCACTGAAGTTTAGGAGGATTAAAGCACTGGTTCTGACTGAACCATCTGTGATCTGACTTAATTTTATGGAGATATGTCAAATTAGAATATTTGAAAATTGGTCTATAGAATCTGAATAAAAAAAAAATATTTTCAGTATCTTCTGATAATTTTGAATATAGCCTTGCACAGGCTTAAAATCTCACTATTCTAAGGAAAGCACTAAAGGTAATTTAAAATTAAGTAAAGAAGGAAGTAGTCTTTTTTACTATGAGGGACTATTGGCTGCTTCTTGAGATTACTGAATTTTCATTCCAGTATGCAGGAAAGCAGTATATCACCAGGATGAAACAGAAAGCTTAATAGGCACTGTATCTCTTGATATTTACGGCAACTTTGCCAACAATCTTAACAGAAGCTGAACTGGACCCTAAAATACTGACACAAATGAAATTAGGAGGAAATCCCCCTCGCAGCGGTACTACCAGATGTGTCATTCACACTACTAAAATCCTACATCATTCTTCATCTTATTATATTAATTGGAAATTACATGTGTCCAAGAATAATGGAAATCTTACTTGAAGAAAAAGAATGGCACTTATTTTTTCAGCAACAGATTGAAATAATTGAAATCTTACAAGTAAGTTGATTACTTACAAAATTAGCTTCTAAAGAAAAGAATTTGATCTTTCTTAAGAAGAAGAAGGTACGTATATTCTGTATTTAATTTTTTACAGGAAACTGTCACAATCCTACTCGGAGAGGGGTGGAACTTAATTTTCTATTATTTTTGCAGACTTGTAACATGGCGACATGACTTTGATATTCAGTCAACTAAGTGTACTGTTACTTCTTGCAGAACGCTTAAGGTCATTATGGAGTACTTGTTACTGTTAGGCACTAGGTGGCCTGCTTGCTAAATCATAGTAATGAAGACTTACACAAAACAATTTGCAAAAGCACTGAGTGAAAAATAAGTAAATAAAAATGCATCTTTAATTTCTAATAGAGGATGATGCATTTAAACTATCTCATACAAAGTAACATGCATGGAAAACTGCAGATACTACAAACTACCTAAAACCAACTTAGCACACAATTATTTTGTTCTTGTCTTGCAGACAATATTTAGTTCCTATCTGTGTGTTTGCTTAACGAAGACCAGTAACTCATTCATACTTAGAGTGAAAACATTCTTCTCTTACCCAGCAATGTCTTACCAGTGCTGGCATCACTGAAATATCGAGCTATATGTGTGTGTTTTCTTCTCATTGCTATAAAACTTCAAAGTTTCCCACCAAAAGATGGAATACTAAACTGCATATTCTCTAAATCGTAAGCTCTTAGTTCTCTTGAAGGGAAGCTAAAAACTGGCAAGTACAATGTAGTAGTAGCATTTGTTTTAGAAACCTAAAGGGTTATTGTATGATGCTCAGAAACATGAAAAGGATCATTTATTGTTTCTAAGCAGAAAATATAACAGCTAACGTTTTAGTAGTTAGCTGTATGCATACACTCAATCCTATCTCAAATAGCAATCTATAGGAAACAATAATTAAGAATAGTAAGCAAAACAACACCTTGCTGGTTTTTTTTTTCTTTGTTTGGTGTTTAGTTAATTGAAGGCTAGGTGTAATCTGTGGTCTTAGAGCATTGCAACCTGAGTCCTGTGCTGGAACAAACTACAATAAGCTATATTTTTCAGCAATTTTTATGTTTTCATTTGTTGATACTCTTGTTAGTGTCAGTAGAAGGAGATATGCAGTGACTTGAGGTGGTGTTCAGTTTGACCTTTTGGACATTGACTTTTAAAAAAAAAAAGTATTGATTTTATTTATTTAAAATGTAATGAAATAATAATTTCAATAGCAAGCCTTCATTAAAAATAGCTAAATAATTAACCAAAGATTTATGTCGATGTGATTATTCATCTTCTTAATTTTCCCTATTCAGGTCAAATCCAAGACTAATGAGATGGCTGAAATTCTAATGATTATTTTATCTATCATTGATAGAATTCTAAAATATTAGCAGTCAAGGAGAGTGCAAAGCTTTTGCTGTTCTGCAGAGACCATGTGAGAAGTATATATCTGAACCAAGGAACGGAATATAATCTGCATTCCAGGCAACACTATTTTGGTCAGCAGCTTGGAAATTTATCTTGCAGATATTTTTCAACTGAATTCCCCCAATATCTCTGTTATAAAACAAACAGATTAATAGAAACCAGAAAGCCCCATTGCACTCATTTCTAATTGTATAAGAAAGGGCATTGTGTGGCTACCGAAATTACTTGTTGCATTTTCTCACAAAATCATATGAATTTAAACAATGGATTCAGATGACTGATCGTGTTTTTCTAGGACAGAAAAGACATTTCAACCTGATATTTCTGTGCTTTAATCTGAGTAAGAATAGAATACACCAGCAAACATATGGCAGAATATAGTGTGCTCTATGAAAACATCTTAATTATTTTTTTCCTAGAAGAAAACATTCCATCCCAATAGAAGAGGAACTAGACGTACTTGTATTTTTTGTTTTGATCATAAAGTGTATGCCTCCATATTTCAGGCAAGTCTAAGCGTGAATCTCTTGAATTGATTTTAAAGAAATCAGACTTGGCAGTATCCCTCAGGTTACAGAGAATGATTCTCCATTTAAACCAATGCAGCACTGTGCACTAAGGAATATGTCTCCTCAAACTCTGTCAAGAAAAGAAAAAAATCTGTGATATGTGGGCACACAATCAAAAAAACCCAAAACAATAGCATCACTAATGCTGGTAGTAGCAGTAGTGAATGAACTACTGATGACATACATGTTTCTACTGACGCACAGAGAAACGTCACTGTGCTTCTAGGAATTCATCATGTCTAGATATCAGAAAATAGGTGTAATGTACTCTGTCACATAAAATATAGTGAAATTTTATTAGGCAAACTTAAGACACAATATCATATACTTTTTATATACCACCATCTTTGAAAAAATTCAAAGTACTTTGAAGTATACATGGGACTAGCACCATTAAGTTCCAGGAAAGTCTTCCCGTAATCCTGTTAAACCTTCCTATATTTTGTTCCCAATGATTATGGTGTAAGAGAAATTGTGGCTACTTTTCAATATCATAATACTTTAATACCTGCAGTTCCTGTACCAGAATACAATATTTGCTTTGAGAAATCTGCTCTAGTGCACTTAATACATATCGTGTATAAGGCAACACTGGCATTCCGATAGATTTTAGGACCAGAAAACCAAGTTTTCTTTACTAAACACTCAGGGTTTGCATTTTCTAAGTCCTGAGCATCTATTTTACTGGAAATCATTAGGAGTTCTGATTGACAGTTACATTGTCAGAGGTTAAAGATTTGAAATGTTATTATTTTCTCTAGTCATTTAATCACAAATCAATATTTCTACTTCCTGTACCAGTAATTGATGGAGCAGTTAATCATATCATTGTTGTTGTTCTATCTTATGAAGCAACATATAATTATGTCCTTGTGCCACTTGTGTTGATCTTGCTTAAGTCATTCAAACCAACTTCTGCATATAAAGAAAAACATCCATTTTCTTGGTAGGTTTTAGATTTGGAAGCATAATTACCGGATGTTGAGGAACAGCCTATGTGATGTGCTTTCATGACATTTCTATTACAACCCTAATACAAATGTCTAATTTCCAGAAATAACCAAAAAGCTTTTGGTCGTTTCTAGTTGACTGAAACAGGCAAAGTCACCAAAATGTGAAGCACAATAAAAATTATACAATATTTAATACAATCCGACGTTATTCAAAGATTCTTTGTGTTGTGATGACTTCAGCTAACAGGCTGGTACGTGTTTTGAAGTATTTTTTGTGCTCTTTTCTATCTTTCTTACATTTAAACAATAAGCTGTTATCAAGTGGTGAAGTCACTCTATTTTTATGCAAAATTATTTTTTTTAACTTGGGTTTGTGGAGTAGGGACATGACTTTTAGACAAAACAGAGAAAGAAGAATATACATCTATTTGAAACTTTAATAATTGTTCACATTATGCCTTTAACATTTTCCACATTTAGTTCCTACTTTCAAGAACTAATATTCTATTTTCTTCAAAAACGTTCTGTGCAGTGTACCAGTAATGATAAAACACATCATGGGACCATGATATTTTGTCAGAAAATGCCCTTCAATATGACTTTTAAAAGCTTTCTCATGAACATTGAATGACCTACAGGACTCTGTTATACAGATGTACACTGTTCTCATTATTAATGTAGTTATGACTTCTCCCCCCATTCTTAAAAACCTTTTGAAGCTGTTCATCCTCTTGCACTATGTCAGAAGAAGGAGAATGGATGGGAAATAATATCCCAAACTTTTCTGATCTACATTACAAGCTTGAGCCTATGCTACATTACTTGTATCAGGACATGACTGACATTAGGCTGGCCACGCTGAGTCAATGGACATGCAGATTTCTAGCTAGAAATATTTTGTCCACATTACAAAACCCCTTTTATTTCATGCTAATTGTTGACTTGTTTCAGTGAGGAGGCAGTGAAGAAATGCAAAAAAACCATTTTCCATTATTTGAGTACAAGTCTGTGAAGGAGCTACGGTATCTTCATAAACTTTATGGATCTAGGCAAAACTTTAAAAATCAAGTTTTCAGAGATTCTGTTAGGCATCAGCTTTACCATGGCAGGCTTCAGTCAAGACCATAGCTTGTTTTGATCTATCCTGACATCTGTAATCAAATCTAAAATTAAGTATTCTATGCTGACACATAACAGTCTATGCAAATATTTAATAAAATTCTGTCGTTGAGATATGTAGGCTCTCTCAGTTTATGCTTAAATCATTAGATTTCCAGAGCTACAGATCTGGCAAATTTTGTAAATCTTACAGAAGATGACACTGATTTTTGTGGGCTTGAATCAATTTAATAAAAAATTTGTGACCAGATCCTCTACTTCTTAAACCATGTTTACTATACAGGTAAAACAAAATTTAAAGTACAGAATCAGGCCCTACACATCAAACTGCTGTAACACATTTTAAAGTATTCTTATAATTCTGCTTCATCCAATTCTGTGACCCTTTTTACTGAGCATTTTTTGTACAAGTAGTCTGACTGAATTTTGGTAGCTGCTTTCTTACAAGTCTAAACAGCTATGCTCCATCATTTCCACTGGATAATTTAGTTTTCAATCCCCTTTCCAGAATCACTTTAGTGTACTGCTCCTGGCACAAAATTTCAGTACTTTGAGAAGCAATCCATGTGTTTGCAATCTCTACAGCAGTTTGGGGATCTGTCAGGATGAGAGGTGCTATGCACTAGAAAGTATTTTACCAGAACAGTTAGATGATTCCAGTTTCTTTTTGTTTGTTTGTTTGTTTGTTTGTTTTTAAATAGCAGAGAAGAATACTTTACATTTTTGTCTACATAAGCTATAGAATTAAAGAAGTATTTTTCTTATATATCAATAAGACATGATACTTTTTATTAGTAAGAAATTTCTTTAAAATTTACATGATTTCACCTTTCAAAAGTT
This sequence comes from Rynchops niger, assembly GCA_013400035.1. Taxonomy (NCBI): domain Eukaryota; kingdom Metazoa; phylum Chordata; class Aves; order Charadriiformes; family Laridae; genus Rynchops; species Rynchops niger. Next base: position 445,331 of record VXBH01007257.1, read on the forward strand.
GGTATAGCTTTAATAGTCATGCATATGCTAATACTGAGTTATTTAAAGTTTAGTCCTACTCCAGTATATAAAGGATTAAGTTAAATTTCATTGCAATTCATGCATCATTTGCTATACATCTTTTGTTTGAAAATTATATTAATGTGAAAAAAATTTGCAGAAAGCACAGTATCAAGTAATTATTATTGTTATTACGATCTTTAATTACTTGCACTGTATCAACATATTGAAACAAAGGTCATTTCAAGCCACAAATGTAGTAAGGAGAGAATTCCTGCTTAGGAGGACTGAAAGAACAACAAGTAATTAAAGACAGAGGTGTGCCACAAGGAAATACTCAAATTATATTAATGAATTTGATTGAATTTTAAATGTATATTTACACTATCTATATTATAATATCATAAGAGATAAATTCATGCTCTTAATAACGTAAGATATGAATTAGTAAGTTTGATCTTAATCCTGTTAACTAGCTGGGATCAAACTCAGATGCTTTTGGTGTCCCACTTAATAAATCACAAGAAATTTTTTACCAAACTGCTTTTCATTTTCTTTTCTATACATGTATTTCCTGTAGCTTGTAGAGGAAAAAGGACGGTTCACTTCTTCCTCAGAGAAGATTTTTCTAAAGCCAGACTACACTGCAGCTGCTATTGCTAACACCTTTTACGTATACAGCACCTTTCACTTTGAGCAATCCCCAAAGTGCTTTGTAGACTCTAAATACAGGGATTATTTTCCTCATGCCACCGAAATTCTATACCAACCGTGTTGCACTGAAGTGGCTTTGGGAGACGGAGCTGGGAATAACCTCTCAACCTTTGAGGCACTGGCAGTTATGTAGGTCGGCCAACCTGTGATAACTCAGGCCCGAATTTGCAGAGAATCTGTAAGTATTTATGCATGTAAAAGCTTACCAAAAATACAGCCTCTCTTTGCCCCCCCAGTTTTCCTCGTCTGCGCATAAACCTGTCCCACAGGTTTTACCGAAGGGGTTTACTGTTTACCGTTCGCTGATGTCTGTCGGGCAGTGGCGCTCGACACGGTTCCGGCCCAGGCCTCCCCCTGTCAGCGGCGGTGAGGGAGAGCCCGGGCGGGGTGGGGCGGGGCGGGCGGTGGCTGAGGGAGGAGCCACGCGCTCGGGAAGCTTCGAGAAAGGGCAGGGCGGGGGGAGTGGGCAGGTCACGTGGTGCGGCGGTGAGGCAGGCGGCAGGTGGCGGTTGGGGCTGCCGCCTTTTCGGTGCCGTTGTCGACCGCGCCTGTGTGAGTGTCGTTACCAGGGCGTGAGAACAGTGCTGGTAAATGGCGTTATTTCCTCAGTCATCCGCCAATTTCTGTCACCGGGCCTTCCAAAGCTAAAGGTGGCGGCCTTTTTGTGTGTGTTCAGGTAACGAAAAAGAAAGGGGTTTCCTACAAACTGCCTGAGGGCGTGTGGAGGCAGCGATAAACCCTGAAACTAGGTGCGGTGAGGGCAGGCCAGTGTGGGAGAAACTGGCCCGCCAGGACAGCGAATAGAGAGACACCCTAAAACCTTTTTTTCCTGTTTTGTCTCAATCTGGTTGGGTTTTTTTTGCTTGTTTGATTTTTTTGTCTGGGTTTGTTTGGGTTGTTGTTTGTTTTTTTTTTTTTCCTCATAAAAGGACTACGATTTTGTTTTTTATTTTAGTGTAAATAGTCTTCAGGTTGTTTTGTTCTGCCCTTGGAAAAGCCTTGCTCTCAAATCATGTTACATACTACAATGTTTTATTCATATGGTGTATTTAGATAAGGTCAGTTAGCCAAAAAAAAAATGTGTAATTGCTTCCTTGCTGTATTTTATATTTTAAGCTCTTGACCAATACCTTCTATTTTGAATCTCATTTACATTTAAGCTATCTTTAAGGAGGAAAAAAATTCCCATACAAAAACTGTAGTTATGCTGCCAGTGGATGAAAAACATACTGTTTCTTATCTAAAGACTTCCATGGAGACTATGTTATTATTTTTTTCTTTTTTGCTGTACTATATAAACTTTTGCTTGAAGGAAGTAGGTTGAGTAGGAATATTTTGCTTCTGTGAAGCGTTCACAAGGATGAATGTAAAATTGCCTGAACTATTTTCTTCCCATTTTACTGAGGAAGAAGAAAATAAGTTATTTGGTGCTTAGATAGTTATTAATTACAATGATAAGTAATGAAATACATTAGTTAAGGACTGCATAATTGTATGAATTTTGTGGGTTTTAAGGGGATCATACATGAGCCTTAAAGAAATGGACCACGGTTTCCATTTCCAGACTGCCTAATGGGAGGACGCAATATACGAATACTAAAATACGTTTTATACCTGCTTTGTTGCTGTAATCTCCTGGTCCTGTTCAATGTAGGCATGCTGATAATTTGCTGAGCAGGTATTATGGTGAAAGTTCAGCTACTCTTTTCCTTTCAGGTTTGGAGTACTGTAAGAAGTTGTTATAAAAATCTGTGAGAGTATTTTCACAGGACACAGCTTCTGCTTATCTTATACTGAGGCAAGAGAAACTGACGGAAATATAAGAGTTTAGGCAATTGAAAAAGAAATGTATAGAAAAAGTAAGCTTCTGGTATCATTTAAAGTCTAATATATGCATCCTGACGCTAAGGAGAACTTCCCCCGCTTCAGGAATTTGATGGAACTACTGCGAAATTCCATATATTCTGTGTTTAATAAGAATTACAAAATATAAATAGAATATTTTTTTTAATCATGACTTTTTTACAAGAGAAAATGCAATATATATCGTTTGGGGGCTTTATCTTTTTTTTTTCCTGCAAGTTTTTGGAACAGTATTCTCACAAATGGAACTTTTGGTTAAATAAGAAGTATAAGTTAATGTAGTTACATTATCTCTGTGTTTTGAACTGAAGGGAGGGATGGAAAAATGCAGCTGATTTCTGCTACTCTAGAATGAAGAAATGTTGTTATGTATATGACTAGGCTCTAGGCAGAGTTGTATTTAGTGTAAGTAGATAATAGACAATATAGCATTGAACTGTGAGCATTATTCCTATCCTTATTCACAAATACTTGAGAAGTGTATTTTTTTCTGCTATTCAATAATGGAAGTTATTAACTGGCAACAAGGCAGTGAAGGAAAATGCATTACGTATGAAACAGGTGATCTTTTCAATTGACACTTCAAAAGATTTGTCACAAATGACTAAAATCAGATTTATATTCATTTTTTAAATGAATAAAAAAGTGTCTTGAGATACATCCAATGATCACATATGTGGTTTCACATAATTTCTTATTGTGATATTGCATTCTCTTGCCAGTGGTTCATGAATGACTTTTCTTTTGTTTGCTTTAGCAGAGATTTAATTTTCAGATTTGAGGTATGAACAGATTTTCAAGGAACAGAACTAGAGCAATTTTCAGTTGATTTGTAAAATGTATTCGTGTGTACAAACACACAAATAAAACGCTAAGATAGTGATGTTATGAATCATACCATTATAACTTGATTTTTTTGTATTATTTTTGTAAGTCGGTCATTGAATTTTAGTGAATATGTATTTGAATTTATAGATCAATGTTGTGTTAGCTTTGGTGTTGTAACAGCAGCATTACAGAGGGTTTGTGTGTTGTGTTTGCTTTTTGCTGGGTTTTTTGTTTTGTTTGTTGGTTTGGTTTTTTCTATTTTTTTCAGGTATCCCAGTGTTTGTAAGAAAATGGAATTAGGCATGCTTATCAGGGAGATCTTCACCTTTTTTCCCCCAAGATTCTTGTTCTCTAGCTTTCTGTGCAGCTCTGGTGAAAAACTGTTTCACTGCTTATAGCAGGACTATCTGTTTCCTAGTGTTACTGTATATAAACAAATTTGGTACTGCATATTCTCACAGTTTTCTTAAATAATTTACAGGGTATTTTAAAAATATTTGTGGAGTGGTTGCTAGATCCAAACATGGACTGTACTTACCATTTTAGTAAAAAAGAGACTTCAACTTTATAGGGATTCATTTGAAACAATTCAGAGAAATTACTCTTTATGTCACGTCAGTGTGATTGAGTTCAATTTGTCCATTCAGCACGCTCACTGCCTGTTGTGTATTTATATTTTATGGTTCCGTTCACTGTTTCCAGCATCTTGATATAAGTTTTAATGAGCACTCTTCCGTTTAGTTGCAGAGTAATATCAGGAATATAGAATTCTGTTTCAATAAGAATTTATCAATTGGTTGTTTTCCACAATTTGGCTGCTTCTTCATGTGGCTGCAAGAATCGGCCTTTTGGTCATTAACTTTTTATTTATTCAAGTGAAGAGTGTTTCTTATCCCCTGTGATGGAAAAGTAAAAAAACAAAACAAAAAAAAACCCCAAAACCAAACAAAAAAACCAAACCCACAACCCTAAAGATACTCTTATTTCTAAAGCAGTGAAGACTCAGAATCAGGAGAGCATGCAACTGTAAGCAAGTTGTGGTTCACGCTTAATTCTTTTGTTGACTTAAATGGATATGGAGTGATGATTTCTCCTGGTGATGAGAATTTCCAGTTTCATTTTGTTCATCACTGAAAAAGAAATTCAAATTAAAAAAACCTCATTGAAGTCAGTACCATCACGCTAATAAAAAATAGATCAAAGAATAAATCAGTCCCTTACTGGATTTAGAGTAAAATCTTACAAGGGAATGAATTTGAGAGCCCTGATAACATAGCAAATTGTCTGTTTCTCTTTGAGGTAGGCTTTTCTTTTAATATGATTATGAACTATACTATGTGGGGAGTGGATCCTGTGGATAAATATTGATGGCTCCAAAACAATTTCTCTTTGAAACATTATAGAGTATGAAAAGGAGTTTGGGTTGTTTGTTGTCATTTGTGCCTAGCCTTAGAAAAAATGAGGGGGATTCCTGTCAGGCAGCAGCTTTGTAGTGTTTCTTATTGTCATCAAACCCAGTAAGAAGTACCAGTAAAGTCTCTCTCTACCTTTTTTAAAAAGTTAACCACCATCAAAATCAGCCAGTTCTTTAAATGAAACATGGTATGTGTGGTGACAAAGGATAGACATTGCTGTGTTCAGCTATGTTAGTGACTTATAGGGGAAAAAAAACAAACCCAAAACCCACCAAAAAAACAACAACCACAAAAAAACCCCAACAACCAAAAAACCCACAACCAACCAAAACGCCTAACAGTAAAAATCTGCAGTACCACAAAAAGACCCTACCTAACAATTCAGCATCTGAGGTCTGCAGCATAAAGTTGAAATCCATATCAATGTGATTCAGAAATTCAGAACTTCTGGCATATAGCATAGACTGCTTAATGATCAACGGACACTTTAGAGGGAGCCTTTGTAAACCGGAATAGTTGCAAATAACTCACTCTTCAGTTAAATAACACTATAATCATGCTATTGACTGACAAATAGAGCCCATGTCATGGCAATATTTTGCTCTAAGAAACTGTTATAACACAGGGATTTAAATACTCCTATTTAAGTAGCCCATGGTGGATTAGCAGCAAATGAAAGGGGTATTATATTGAAAAAATGTGGTGTATTTGTCTATGTAATGAAAAAGCGTTCAGGAATATGAAGATAAGAATGAGAGTGATATTTTTCGGGATTTCTTCTCTGGTATGGTTTCTATATTAGGATATTGATGTAGTTTTGGACTTCAATGTAATATTCCTAAGTTTTTAAAAATCTATAATACTTTTTTCTTAAAATTTAATATAGTAGTTACAAAATATTACCACAGCGTATTTATTCATGCTCTAAGTTGAAACAACCCAGGTATCAAGAAATAGTGTTGCTTTTTCTTCTGAAGTGGGCACTTGAACTCTTTACTGCATTTACTGCTTTTCTGTGATCCTCTTAAGTAAGAAATAGCAGTCAAGTCCTGTAATGAGCTGCAGGAATTCTGACTGAGGTGGAACCAGGTAGGGTCTTTTGCATAAAGAATAGATTTATTTTCTACCTTCACATCATACTCCATTAGGTAGTTAAAGCTTTTGTATTCTTTCTACTTTTCAAGGTATGATTTGACAGCTGCTAAATGAAGATAATAATGAACAATGATAATATTTAAATTATGCCATTAATATTTAGTATATTGGACAAAAAAGCAGGTATATTTAAGTGCGTAGATACTCATATTTAAGTGCGTAGATACTTAGCAAATCTCTAATTGTTTTTTTGCCCTCCTACCCTCCATGCTGTCCATCTGGGCCATTTGCCTTACTACTTACAGAAGCCAGCAGTACAGACATCGATGCGTTCTTTTCAAAGCTGGGAAAATGGCTTGGCAAGCTTAATGTTATCTTCTGTTAAACAATTTTATTTGCTCTTCAGTTTTTTTACCACCTTAAAAGTGTGAGTGAGTGATGGATCTTATGAAAGGTCCTTTAGAGTTGGACTACTCTATTTAACCTTCCATACATTTTTTTTCTATTTTGCCTGTGTACTCCAGTCATCAAGAAAGCCTGTTTCCACAGGCTGCACTGTGACTGCCTTTCTACTTGGTTCCTTTCTTTTTTCTTATTTGTATTTTTATCTTGTCTGTCTGTCTTAGTTCATCTCTAATTTTTTCCATCATTTATTACAGTTCACGTGCTCTCTTTTGACAGTTTCTCTTAATGTCCCGTTTTGTCTGTCTCTGACATTTCCATTTGCAGTTTCTTTAGGCTTTCCTTTCACTTTTGGATTTGTATTGATATTGTTTTCCCATATTTGTGGTGTGTATGTTAATGATATGTAGACAAATACGAGACGTGTTAAATATTGTACGTCATTAGAAATAGGATGATGCTTTGTTGCTAGAAAGTACTTAATGCGCTTTTTCTTTGCATTGCTGTTGCCATAGTATTCTTATCAGTGCTATGGCATAAATGACAGACAATATGCAGCTATGAGTATAGAAATAGGTTGCTTTAAGAACAACACTTTCCCCATGGCATAAGATATTCCACTGTATATCTAAGCAGAAAACTTGTGTCATGTTGGGTTTTTTCCCCTTGAAGGTATACAGTACTAGAACAGTTTGTAAAAGTTCAAAACTGTTCCTGTAATTGTTTAGAAAGACAGGTAAAGATGATTTAAAAATAGTGTATTCTACAGAAGCTCAAGAATTATAAGTCATTGTTGGTTGTTATTTCTACTTTGAGACTAGTTTTCTATTAAAACTCATAACACTACCTATTATGTGTCTTTATCCTTTAGTAGTTCAGGAAAGTCTATGGCAGTAAAAGACATTACAAAAAGTCACGTTAACATTTATCTAACATGGTGTATAATAATGGTGTTCTATTATTTCCATGTTTTAATGTATTTTTTTAATGCAACGCAAAAATTATTTTTAATAGAATTGTGCAAACTTTGTTTCATTTTAGAAAAGTAAACAAAACTGTCCATAGTAATGTAATGCTAAGAAGTTCCACCTTGCAGTTTTCCTGTCAAACGTCTTTAAGTCCTGCTGTTGTTTTTTTTTTATAAACCCTAGAAACTCTACTGCAGTTGTAACTGGGGTTATAGGAATTCTTATCAAGTATTTTTAATATAAGTTATCTACTGGTACTATCACAACTTTCAGAATTGTTTTGGGAAAGTGTTAGATGAACTTCTTAGACTGTTTGATTTGTTTACTCTCCTCAAATTGCTTTGTAAAGCTTGCTAAATAAAACACAAAGCTTTGTTTTGAGTGTGACTAAATTCTTTGTGTCTTCAAATCAGAGAGAGAGGGGAGCAGTGTGGCATTAATAGCCTTGTTAATAATAGAAAGATTTTTATAGCATAAGATTATTTATTGGGGAGATATATATGCATGACTCCACAATATTTTTAGTTTATTATAATTTATAGTCAATCCTTACATCAGTGTGGTCACAGAATAATTTGGGATAGACACTGGAAAGTGTTTTATATTTATGGTTGGGTTTGGTTTTTTTTTTTATTTCCTCCTGTCAGAAATGGAACCATAAGTTTTAAAATATTACTCAGTAAACATAAGGATGTGAAGTTTTTTCTCCTGTTCTGTTTTATTATTTTTCAGTTTAACTTCTCTTAGAGAAGAAAAGGTGGCAGAATAGTGCTTTCCAGTATGTATGGAACATGCAACCATTTTGAATTTTTGTTTTGAGGCAAACACTTATAAACTCTTCGTTGTAATTCATACATTTTTATTGCTGTGTTGCATGGTAACGATGTAAATGTATTTATTTTAATAATAATGGATACATAAATTTACTTTCCAGAAATAAGAGCTTTCTGCAGGTTGAATGTACACAGGCAATTACTTTAGTGAGGTGACAGTTGCTAGAGATGTATTTACAGAAATAAAAGACAGTTAATAAATGAAATCATAATAGTCAAACTAATATACTTGTACAATATCACCACCGTTCTTTCATGAAACTGGTGCTCCTACCATAGCGTTACCATTAATGATAATCAGTATCTGTTGATGACTTCCTTATTTACATATTTAGAGTTTAATATTATAATGGACTTATAAAGTGGCTGTTTATACTCTACTGTTTCTTTACTCCTCAATGCCTGTTTAGTGTTGTATTGTGCCTCATACTGAATTACTAAAGTACTGCAAATAAGCCAGTGAATTACTAAAATACCATAGGTAATTCAGTGACTATGCCACATAAACTGCATATCCAGTTCTCACCCATGTCAGCAATCTCATTCAGGTTAGTTGAATTACTCCAGTGAGAAATGCCTTTTTTCATAAATGAAGACTCGCAGGATTGGATTTTTATTTCATGTTGCTCCTTTTGTATAACCCTAAAGCCAGAAAATGCTTTACAGTTAAATCATGCTGACGTGGAAAGATATATCTTGTAGATCTGGTTGGAATGTTCTTTATCTGTTACTTATTGCCAATCAAAAGCAGGTTGCAGAGTTGAATTGGACTAGCAGTATTAAGTGTTCCTAATCTGTTTCACTGCAAAGTGAAATGTTTTAATTTAAATTGTCCTGAAAGTGTTACTTCTGAAAGGCAATAGCTAATGGGTGAAGGCAATTACTGCTGCGAGTAATTTCTTCAACCACTGCAACTTGGTCTGCAGGAGTAAATCAATCTATGCTATGACAAGGAGGATAAAATCAGAAAAGGCAGGAAAAAAAATGCATTTTTACCTGCACAATGAAAAGAATGTAGATGAGTTAGTACAGGTATATTTGAAACAGATGCTAAGTTGGTAGGAGCTAAAACTTCATTAATTAAAAATATCATTTTAGATGGAAACCTTGAACATCTGCCTTACCGAAATGCTATCCTAGATTATCCTAAATTCTGGAAATGCAGAATTATGTAAAGATCAGGCAAAGCAGCATATTCTGTACATGGAGTTCAATAGTGTGTTTCTTTCTCTAAAAGTTCTCAGCTGAAGACTGTAGATACATAGATATCTGTATGTACCTATAAGTCATCCCATTCTACTTCTGTCTTTCTTGAGGTTGTTAACAATCTTGAGATGAGAATACATCGCTATTCAGAAACTAGGTTGAAAACTGCAAAACTTTCCTTTCTTCAGCCCAGATTAAATCTGTATGTCACTTTAAAGGTATTGGTATCTCAGAGTACTCAGCTTATATATGAGCAGACATCACCAGATTTAAAATTACTTGAAATCTCTCAGGGTTCATTCTCCAGGAGATGTACTAAATGTTGTCACGTACCAGACAGGAATATATTGCTGCATCTGTTTTTCTTTGTTTTTTTTCTTTTCTTTTCTTTTTTATTTTTTTTTCCCCTAAAATCAAGGAAAGCAAAAGCAATCTCAAGTGTTTTAGAAACTAATGACAAGTATCCAAATGGAGAGAGATTATCTGGCAATATGGTGGGCAGTTTGGGAATTAAGAGAGTTACGGATTAACCCTTGCTGCCAGGAAAAATCTTTTAGCTTTAGTTCTACATCAAAAACTTTTGATGTTTTGCCGTTTTCCTTCTGTGTTGGAGTTTGTGCACTGCTTTTTAGAGACATAACCCAAATTTCGGTTAATTGAGTACTAGTATTTATGTTTACTTTCAAAGATCAAATCAGATCTTTTAATCTTAAAAAAAAAAAAAAAAGGGACAGCTCTATTACTGTCCCTGTGTTAAATGACTTTCCATCTATTGTTGGCTAGAGTTCACCAGACTCCATCTAGATAATAGACATCACACCTAGTGAGGAATAACCCCATGCACCAGTACGGGTTAGGGGAAAGCAGCCCTGCAGAGAAGGACCTGTGAGTCATAGTGGACAAGTTGCCCATGAGCCAGCAATGTGCCCTTGTAGTCAAGAAGGCCAGTGGTCTCCTGGGGTGTGTTATAAAGGGGTCAGCAGGTCAAGGGAGGTCATCCTCTTCATCTCTTCTGCTCTGGTGAGGCCACATCTGGAGTATTGTGTCCAGTTCTGGGCTACCCAGTTCAAGAAAGACAAGGAATTACTGGAGAGAGTCCAGTGGAGGGCTACAAAGATGATCAAGGGAATGGAGTACCTGTTTTTGAGAAAAGGCTGAGAGACCTGGGTCTGCTTGGCCTGGAGAAGACTGAGAGGGGATCTTATCAATGCTTATAAAGATCTAAAGGGTGGGTGTCAGGAGGATGGGGATAGACTGTTTTCATTTGAGCCTGGTGACAGGACAAGCGGGAACAGGCACACACTGGAACACAGGAAGTTCCATCCCAACATGAGGAAGAACTTTGCTTTGAGAGTGACACAGCACTGGAACAGGTTGCCCAGCGAGGCTGTAGAGTCTCCTCTGGAGATATTCAAAAGCTGCCTGGACGCAAGCTGCTAGGTGAACCTGCTTTGTCAGGGGAGGTTGGATTAGATGGTGTCCAGTGGTCCCTTCCACCCCCTACTGTTCTGCGATTCAGTGATAACATTTTCTTGCCAGTTTAAGTTCCTGTATTAAAGACAGCCAGATGTCTTTGCTGTTAACAAATAGCATATAATTTTGTCAGTGCAAAATTTAAGGGGGGATTAAGACAAGTGTTGTTGGTTTCCTGTCTCTGAGCAAGAGGTATGAAAAGATGTGGTTCTCACCAGATGGTTGCTTGCAAACTTCTTGCCTACTTTTTTCTTCGTAAACAAAAAAATGGGGACAATGTGGCAGAGGGCTCCAAGGAAGAGGTTTTCTTAAGGAGCAAAGGAAAATCTCGTGCTGTAAATAGGAATTATTGTATTTATTCGTTGATTCACTCTGATCTAGTTGTAAGATTCTTTAGTGTTTACTGAACAGTTTTAGGTAAAAAATCGTGCAAGAGATTTTATACATTTTATGAAGGATTGTTAAGTCAAATATCACTTTCCTAATAGGGTTTTCAAACAGTTCAGGTTATTTGCTATAGGGAAGGTACTCCTTTAATGTCTCCCTCACTTTTAAGAACACAATATTCTGTAAATTTTAAAGAATTTTTCTTTCTCTCTTTACCTTTTTCCAGCTACTCTTGGTGTTCTACACAAATACTCATTAGTCATTCTGGAGATGGACTTGCTGTCTGGAACCTACCTCTTGGCAGTCTTATTAGCCTGTATTGTATATCAATCTGGCGCACAGGAGAAGAATTACACCGTGCGGGAAGAACTGCCTGAAAATGTCCTCATTGGCAATTTGCTCAAGGATCTGAACCTAACGCTCCACCCAGATGTGCCCCTTTCGTCACCACTACAGTTCAAGCTTGTGTATAAGACTGGTGATGTACCATTAGTACGAGTGGAGGAGAACACTGGTGAGATATTCACAACTGCAAACCGCATAGACCGAGAGAAGCTGTGCTCTGGCATCTTTAGTGAGAATCGCTGCTTTTATGAGGTGGAGGTTGCTGTTTTGCCCGATGAAGTTTTCAGACTTGTCAAGATCAGATTCCTAATAGAGGATATAAATGACAATGCCCCCCTCTTCCCCTCAACAGTTATTAACATCTCTATCCCTGAAAACACAGCAATTAATTCTCGCTATTCTGTCCCATCTGCCATTGATCCGGACATTGGTGTGAATGGTATACAACATTACGAACTCCTTAAGGTGAGTTTCTTTTATGTTACTGTCTGTGTTACTGTTTTCCCACAAATGTTGCCAGTCCTCATCAACCCATTAGAAATATAAAGCTACGTACTGCAATACTGGTACAATGCAGATACCTGTCTGGAAATGTTAATCTATACCTGTGGGTGCATTCTCGTGTATCATATCTTCACTTTGTGGAAAGTTGTTTATGTATGCTTATCTGTGTAACAGTATGATGAAACATGCATGTCTGCATCAACTCTCCACCAGCATTCAGAGTGTCTGTATGCTTTGGCTAACAGTCATCTTGGACCATTAAAGGTGTGTTCTTAGTGCCAAGTGCAACAATATTTTGCATTCGGTTTATATCTCCCTTTTGCATGACTGCTAGATTTGGGCAGTAGAAGTTAGCCCAGAAGCTGATGAGATGCTCATTTCTATACTGATGAGCTATTCCAGAATGAAAGAGTTAATTTGTCAAAGCAGCTCTGTAATGTTTGGGTGGGCATAATGTCTGGGCAGGAGAAAGTCCAAGATATGCATGAATACAAGGATAGCAGTGCTAAGGGCCTTGTAAGAGCAGATATTTCATATTTTTGCTGCTTTTACCTTTTCTAGGAAACAACAGAACTGAAATTAGGGAACAAAAGAATAATGTGTAAACATGTGGTATGTAAGAATGTGATTGCTATATAAAGGATTACTTTCACTTCACTTTACTTACGTAGAGAGTGTAAAACAAGAAAGGAACTTATCCTAAACCTGTTGGGGTTTTATGTGACAAGCTGAAGATGTCAGCAGCCAATCTGACATCCTCATCACTGACTGGAAGAATATAGACTATATAGTCCAGACTTGATTGACCTGATAGCTAATACTCACTGATATCAGTACTTACTAGCAACTTAACAAAAATAAAGCACTGCCTTATTTTAGCTCTTAAGTTGCTTACAACCTGAAGTAGTTGTGGGTGGCAGTGTGGGTACTAATTAGGAACAAAGACATCAAAATCTCTTTCAGAAAACCGTATCCCACTGGACACTTCTGATTAGCTGCCTAAAAAAAAGTGATAAAATACCAAAACCAACATATCTGTGTAGCCTAGAAATTAAAGTTTTAAAGAGCTTACTACAAACTTTGTAGTAAGTTCTTGAAAATTTTTAAATTCCCAGGCTACACTGAGAGCAGACAGTTCTACATGTGTATTTTGTTTTAATTAGGTAGCTGAACAGAAGCATCTAGTAAGATGCAGTGTTTTATTTGGCATTTAAAATGAGAATCTGGGCAATGAATAACAGTGTATTAAATAAATAACAGTGAGACTGGAAAATAATTAAAAATCCAAACAATCCAGCCAAAATGTGGCAAAATAGAATAGAGAAATGTTGAAATGTTAGTTAATATATCTGAGAGAAATGTGCTGTTATTCTAGGAAAAGAACAAAAATGGGAAACAGCAAAATCAGGAGTCCCTGGGTTTGAGTGAGCAACAGTTCAGATCACCACAATCGCAGTCTTGTTTTGTGAGTTTATTTTTGGATTCTGTGTTCAGAAACAGAATGTAACAGATCAGCAGAATCATAGCATGTTTGTATCACACAAGTGGGAGCTCATCTAAAATACCAGCTACAGCTCTGTACCAAAAGTAGTATAGGGCATAAGGCCTTGTCTAAAGATATAACGTGAGATGAGATAGTCTGACACAGAGCCAGGTTTCACCAAGAGATGTGCAAATAACTTAAAATACCAATTCTAATTTTTTTTTTAAAGTAGGGAAAAAAAAGGAAAACCAATGACATGTCTATTCAAGTGTCTCTGAATACCTTCTTTTGCCACATAAGGGACAGAAAAGTGACGTGGATGAACACACACTGGTATGGACTGAAAGTTCGTAATTCTTGTGGTATACATCCCACAACCAAAATAATTGGTAAAATTACAGCCCTATAGACAGGCCTCCTGAATTAATTAATTGCATTTTTCTTTTGCATGACCAGCATACAGAAAAGTGTGTAAATGGCAGTACATGAAAATGTCTTACCTTCTGAACACGATGAGTCTCGCAGGGCTAAAATGACCATGTTGTGGGGAATTTTGTGAAGCACCAGAAATGAAAATGATGGGCAGGGCAGCATATTTGGAGGATGGCAAAGGAGTGGAAGATGATAAGATATGCAAGTCACTTTAGAAGCACAAAGGCTGATGCTTTAGTACACATGCAGCAGCAATGAAATGTGTTGCTTTATATTTTAGAGAAAGTAATAGCAAATTGACAAGCTGTGCAATGAAGAGAAAGTTCTTCGGTTACATTTCACTTTTTAAAAAAGTTTGGCTAAAATGTGCTTATTGTCTGTGTGAAGCCAGGTAACATTCATGTGTTAGACTATTTCCTCACTCTGTTACACTTAGCTTACTGCCCCTCTCAAATTATGGGGAAAAAGTTTTCATGTAATTGTTATACTCGGTTTCTTTTGCAAAGGAGATCATTAATGATAAAGTCTTTTAAATCTATGACAGACTTTAATGGTTCTTTAATCTCCTGCCTCTTTCTAAAAATCCTTTTAAAACAGAAGAAAACAAAATATCATAAAGTTATTGTGTTTTGGCTTCAGCATTTCTTGGAAGTTTCGTAACACAGGATTTGACATCTTTAATACAATAGAGCACTTTAATTAGCGCAGAAATTAGCATTCAAGTACTTTTTTGCCTGCCTGCACTTTCTCAAAATGTACCTTAATAGAAAATAACTTCTCTATATGTAAGTGATTCATGGTACTGCAACTTCAAAACTTTCAAGATGCTGATTCAACTGCTGTCTGAAATGCATGAACTCTAAATAGACAACAATTTTATGTAACCTCTGCATTCTTCTTGTAACACTTAGAAGTATGTGGAGGATAAGTTCTAAGAGACGTTCTAAGGAAAGCAGTGTTTTTATTGTCTTTTGGATAGCTTTTGAATTGTATTTATTGTTTCCTTGTTTAGAAAATGAGTTGCAACAGCCAATAGCACTAGTAATTGACCAAGAGTTGCTCTGATAGAAGTTTACAAATATTGAATTATTTAAAAGTAGTGGTGCTTTAACATTACATGAAGTTGTTTCCCCCACACCTCCCCTAGAAAACGGGTTTCCAGGAAACAGTCATGCAAGACATCTTGCTGTTAACCCAAACAAATTGTGCATAGCATTATAAAAGATCATGTTTCTCTGCTGAGATGCCCAAAGCTGACCATGGATAGGATGATATTAAGTGTTCAAATGGCAAATTGTTATCAGTGTTTACTATGAACAAGTCTAGGGAGGAACAATCTGATTAGATATGATTTAAAAATGAATGAAAAAGCATTTAGAATGAGAAATAGCTCCCAGTCTAGATTGGGCAGAAAGATGTCATAATACTTACAGTAGGAGGTGGTAGAAGAGACAGCTGAGGCAGATAGGGAAGTAGTTCAGAGAAAAAAATGTCCAGATGGAAAAACAAGGATTTTGTCTCAGTTGAGATAACTACTTAAAGTATAAACTGGGAATGATAGGGAAAAGGAGAGATGGGCATTCATAAACAGGAGTAGTATGTAAAACCAGCAGGATGCAAGAGCAAATTTTAAATTGAAATGTTAATAGTCACTGATTTCTGATATAGGATGAATCTACAAACACTGCTGTTGGGGTTTAACCCTGGTAGGCTACAGGTCTTTGTTCACCTCATCAGGACATTCACCTTGCTTCTGTACTGATGTAAAAAGTACATTGTATCTGGCAATACCACCACAGCGTTAAAAATATTTACATGCTGTTGTTGATTACACTATTTCATAGAACCATAAAATATGTTGTGTTGGAAGGGGCCTTTAAAGGTCATCTAGTCCAACTCCCTGCAGTAAGCAGGGACATCTTCAACTAGATCAGGTTGCTCAGAGCCTCATCAAGCCTGGCCTTGATTGTCTCCAGGGATGGGGCCTCCACCACCTCTCTGGGCAACCTGTTCCAGTGCCTCACCACCCTCATTGTAAAGAACTTCTTTCTAATGTCTCATCTAAATGTCTAATCTAATCCTACCCTGCTCTAGTTTAAAACCATTGCCCCTCGTCCTATCACTACATACCCTTGCAAACAGTCCCTCCCCAGCTTTCCTGTAGACCCCCTTCACGTACTGGAAGGCTGCTATAAGGTCTCCCCAAAGCCTCCTCTGCTCCAGGCTGAACAACCCCAACTCTCTCAGCCTGTCTTCATAGGAGAGGTACTACAGCTCTTGGATCATCTTCGTGGCCCTCCTCTGGACCCGCTCCAACAGGTCCATGTCCTTCTTGTGCTGAGGGCTCCAGAGCTGGACACAGTACTCCAGGTGGGATCTCAGGAGAGCGGAGTAGATGGGGAGAATCACCTCTCTGGATCTGCTGGCCACATTTCTTTTGATGCAGCCCAGGATGCGATTGGCCTTCTAGGCTGCAAGCTTATGCCCAGCTTTTAATCGATGAGTACCCCCAAGTCCTTTTCTGTAGGGCTGCTCTCTTATTACAATGCCCCCCAGCCTGTATTGATAATGAGGGTTGTCCTGACCAAATATAAATGTCAATACATTGAGTGAGTGAGTACAGAAATGTACTCAGTACATTTATATTTGAATTCAAGGCAATCTAATATTTAGTGTAACCTGATTAATACTCTTAGACTTCACAGATGTCACAGGCTTTGACTATGAAGATTTTAGTGCGAAGCATTTCTTCTCTTAGATGTTAAAAAGGGGAGCTGTTTCGGAGCAGGTTCCCAAAGCATACTTCCAAAAGGATTCATATAAGTGCATGTCTTAAATTAAATTCTTTTTATTGATTGCTTAGCATTTCCTGTCAACTAGGTATACCGTATACATTAGATGTTGCATAGGTGCAACAATACCATTAACAGTGGACTAGAGTGAAAGCATGATTCTGCTTTTACAGGAGCAGAGCATTTTCATTTGTGAGCTAATCCTGTGTGCTAATACGCTGTTGCTTTAATCTGTTGCAGTCTGGGGGGAAATTAGATTGCTGTTATTGTTATAGTTCCATTACTCTTACCTATTACAGTAATTTTCCTGTATTTACTTATCAGAAGCAGCTGGTGCATTTCTTCTAGAATAATATAATAATCTTTTTTGTAGCTGTCAGTTCATACCTCTGTAATCTGACAAAATAGATTGTTACTCAATCTCACAACACGTCAGTCTTGCTTCTGATGAGGAGAGTTACCTCTTGCTACTGTAGATCCTTTCTTGTGAAGACTTTTAATAGAAATTTTCCCATTCTTTCTGATACAGTTTATCAATTCTGTGACCAATGGAGACCACAAATCTTCATCATATTTCAAGCACACTCTTGCGACTAGCTTATTTCTGAGCCTCACGGTAGTTCTGAATCGAGTAACTAATGTCACTGTTTGTGAAAATGAGGAATGGAAGGAGATGTGTTTTATGTAATATGAAAGCTAGGAAGGTAGTTAACTGAAAATTGTAGAGTGAGACTAGATTTATAGTTAAATCAGAACCAGAAAGTCAGATTACTGAAATCCATTGTTGATAATCATATTGTAAGCAGTGATACAAATTTGACAGTCAAAACCACTAACAGTGGAGGATGACAAACAAAACTTTTCTATGACCTGTTTGTGTTTTAATGTTGGACCAATACTGAATGGTTCAGTACATAGAGAGGAAGGAAGAAAGCATGGTTAACATCCCTGCATACTCAGTGCACTGTGACACAGACATACATTTTCTTAACACAGGTGTTCACTAGATCATCTTCACTGTCCCGAGCATCAGCTGCTTGAACATTTCATTTCTGTGCTTCTTTTATGCTTTCATTCCTTTAACTGGAAGGTGCAGCAGCTACCCTCACTTACTCTCAAATGATGCTTGAATGAGGGAGCATCCCACAGCTAATCATACTGAAATTAATGTGGATGATTCTTCTGCATAGGCTTCAGCAGTGTTAGAGGACAATGAAGTGGTATATTGGTCCTTTAAACAGGTCACAGAAAACAGGATGCCTGGGGTGGTTGTTAGCAACATCTGCCTTTTGTGGAAAAAACTGCCAAGATAGAGCTTTTTCTACAGATGAAAAAACATTTATTGTCAGGTGTTACTGAATATTGCAGTTAGACACTAATAAGATTAGCTGAATTCCAACTTCATTACTCTCCAGTTAACAAAAACCCTTTGTAAATGTATAGTAGCCCACTAGTAGCAAAGTTGCTCTGCGCTTTCTTATTTCTTTTTTTTTTTTTTTTTATTAGCAACTCTTTGTAGTAATTGTATAAGGGGCATATGGCTGAATTGTAAAAGATGGCTATTCAAGATCCCAAGAATTTTCATTTTACAGACTTATATATACTCAGGAAAAGACATGATTCAGGTAGCAAATTTCTTGACTTCCTGATAAGACAATGACAATAACTTTTCAGTATTTCTTTCTTGTCATTGGAGAAAGGCTAATTGGTCAGTGATATTTCAAGATTAACTGACACTAAAAAAAAAAAAAAATATTGCATGCATATTGATGTTCCAGGTAACAATAGTACTTAAGTATTTCAGTCTAAAACTGAGAAATAATAGTTTTTGACAGTGCTTTTATATACAAGGTGAAAACAAGATGCATGTTAAAAAAGCTTTTCAGTGTTGCTTTTTTTGTTTGTTCATTTGTGGGGTTGTTTTTCCTATCTCACTGACATGTGGCTTATACTATGATTTTGAGTTTCTGCTTGGATGGAAGGGTGGCTTGTTTTTCTTACTTCACAGTCCCTTAATTGAATTAGCATAGGGATTTCATTCAGCATAACTTTGCAGGACAGGTTAAATTCCATCTTCATTGTAATAACTCATATGGATTATTCTTCATATAATTCCAGAACAGCACTGTGTTTTCTTTCCATTTTATGTGCCAGCATAGATGGGGAAGGTAATGATTTTAGGGAGGTCAAAAATAGATTTAGGGATTTTTTTTTTTTTTTTTTCTCTGGAGTTGCACTGCAGTCGACCTCTAAGGTCATTCTTTAGTGCCTGTAACTTAATAAATATGGAGAGTTGGACATGTTGTCTTCTAAGGTAACTTTTAGGTGCCCTTTAAAGAGAGAGGTTTTCTACGACAGACAAGCTGTCTTTTGAATAGTTCTGAGTA
>VXBH01007257.1:464490-546666 GCA_013400035.1 Rynchops niger
TAAGTCCACTGTGGCAGTGGGGAATAGGTCAGAACTGAAATATCTTTCTCTGTTACTGTTAGAAGATCAGTATATTGGCTTAATGTTATAATGTAGCTTCAGTTTTTTCACTTGGGAGTTCCCTCTCCTTGTCTTTTCCACTGGGATGTGGATAATTAGCATCTGAAGTGACAAGAATTTCAGCAGTCCCTTGAAGATTTACAAATATGACTTGTTGAGATGGCCAACTTCACAAACAGATGTTGTTTGTAAAACTTGCCTTATTTCCTCGAGGAACTGTTTGTAGCCATTGAAGTGCCAATGCATATTTCTGTTAAATCTTGATGCACCTACCTTCCAAGTAATTTAGGAATTTTTTGTTGTTCTGTTTGTTTTATTGTACTCATAAAGTAGTAATGTGGTGCACAACATGTCTAGATTTGGAAATTTGTCTTCAGCTGTAGGTAAGTTTTTAGTTGTTAATAAAAAGGCTCAATTGTTTGAAAGATTCAGCCTCCTAGAGTCTAAAACTATTCACAGATATTGAACACTTCCTGCCAATTATGTGGTTTACTTAATGTTGTCCTTGGAAACTCTACATAGAGTTTCAGATGCTGACTCTGTAAAGCTCTCGTTGGGTAAAGAGCCTTTTTGTTCCAGAAACCTGAGATCAGTTAGTTTCAGGTAAAGTAATAATTTTGACACAACAGTTTGAGTTAACTTGATAAGTAAGTGTCCTTTCCCCTAGATATCAGTTCCTGAAAAGTAAATATATTTTCCATAAGTGAATGGTTCTCTTTTCACTCAGGCTTTTGTCTGATAGGTACAATGAGGCCTGAATAGCTTTATTTCTGAACTTGTTTTATGCAACAATCCCCTCCCCTGCAATTTCTGTCTTGTTTTTACACGTGTGCCAACCTAACATACCCTGCACAACTTTTACCCCAGTACTTTCCCATAAGAGAAACCTGTAGTGAGCCTATCCGATGAAGATTTAGGTGTATACAGCAAGTATTTGATAAATGCTTTAAGTGACTTAGAACAGGATGTATATAGCATATTATATTATATAACCCTTATGTCGCTGTTGGGAGAAGAGAGGGGAAAAATCTTGTAAAAGTTCTTAGTGTTAAATAAATCCTAGTATCAAAGTTGTGCAGAATTTTCTTGTTACCGGTTTTGTTATGATATGAAAGATGTGTTGAAGTACTGAGGAATAGTTAAATGAATGGAATAGACAGTCTTTAGGTGAAAAGTAATTGGCTCCTTACCACCATTTCTGTTGTCTAGGTCAGGTAGTTTTGGGGTCATGGATAATGTGACATGAGCTGAAATAAACTATAAAATGAGATACAGAAACTTCAGGGATGCTTATGAGCTGAAATTTTGAAAATTTTGAAATTTTGAAAAGCTCCTCTGCAAATGCATGAAAAGGACAAATAACTTTCATTTTGATCTTATTTTCTATTAGTAATTACAGGAGAACTTGGTGGACTGGGAGATAAATTATAAATATTTGTAGGTACAATTGTTACCGTTTGTTTCTTGGACCTCTAGTGAAATATATTTGTGTCTCACTGTTTTCCAATTACTTAACTTCAGGAACATAAGAAATTAAATGAAAAAAAAAACCACAAACCAACCAGTTCTTCTCTTTACACAGCTTCCTTACCTCAAAATCTCTTTGTCATCTCTGCGTAATTTTCATTATTTTCTGATATAGTTCAACATCCATCTTCTTACAAAGCCCCCCCTCCCTTTTGTCCATTTTCCTTGCTATCTGAAATATTGAAGTATATAGTCCTAATAAGAAGGTTTTGTAGTAGAATAAAAATATTGCTCAGCAGTAATTTGTTGCAGAGATCTGGACAGATCAATGGCCGTCTATGAGTATTGTTTTGAAAAAGTCACTGTGTCTTATTTTTAAAGGAAAAAATACTGATTTGTGTTCTTAGAGCTATGAATTAGATCTTGAAGTAGATAAAACTCTAGTACAACAGGTGGTAGTGAGTCAAGGTAATTGCTTCTTGTTGGTTGATACAAGGCTCCTTTAGGGTGGTTTATGGCATTATTTCTGTAAAACTGTCAGGTTCCATTATCCTGACACCCCTTTGGGGGATTGAGTGAAGACTGGAGGAGAAAGTCTTGCTTCCAGGCATGGTAAGTTCAGTGAGTTAGGGCGAGGGACAAGTTGGTGTATCTTTTTGCATTCAAGGCTCTGATTTTCACACTAGCTGTCATGAAAAAGTAATATATAACTTAGCATGTCTCTGTGTGGGAAGGATGATAGACTCAAGCTGGAAGGCACAAATCTGTCAAATGGAGATCTTCACTTCATCTCTCTTCTATGAATATTATCTTTTGCTGATGTCCAGACAGATCAGTATGCTAGTTAACATAGATGTGGTAATACTTTCTGAGCATAATAGACTAAGGATTTGTTGACATAGTCCTCTTGAAACCAAATATATGGACAACACTTAGAACAATTTCCCAAAATACATTAAGTAAAAAGTTTCATTTATACGGAAAGAAATCCCCAATTACACAGTCTATAATGCTCTCAACAGTAAATGCCAATAAAAGCAGTAACAAAACCCCGGTGTATCTTAATAAAATTATAATTTGGTTTGCATATATGCATGGTATTGGAAATACAAATGCGCAATGTCAAGCAAAGTTACAAAAACTATTCTTAAGCAGTTATATTGGAATATCCTCATGTGAATTTGTGTGTTTACTATACAATGGCCATGTAATGCACTTCTGAGGAAAATTTATAGAAAAATATTCAGTATCACATTAAAAATCAGTAAACTTGTATTTCATGTTCAACTAACTTTTCCAAACTTGACTTAATTTTCGCTTTTATGACTAGTTTAAAAATCCTTACAGGTTGCCAAAATTTCTAATGTCAGTAATACCTGAACTGACTACAAGTGTAAAATATATAGCAGGAATCGTGTTTCCCATTAGTCGTTTGTGTGTTACAAGTTTTAAAGTAAACTCACTTATTAACTGAACTTTCTGAAGGCCTTTGAAGACTTCATGTCAGCAACAGTATGTTGAAAACTTCTTTTTACCCCCTTTTCTGTAGGTTTAAGTGCTGGTGGTAGTAACCTGTACAACAGTTTGTTGTGGGTTGTTTTTTGTTTTTTTTTTCTCATGTGCTTATTTGGTTTGGGATAGCTACTTGTAGGAAAGAAACAAATCAGCATTACAAGCTCAAAATAAGTCTAACTTAAGAGAATTTGAGACATGTAAGCATTTATAAAGCATGTGAATGTAGACAGTTAAAAATATTTCAAAAAGTGCTGAAGGGTCATTGAAGATGAGATTTTTTTTTTTTTTCTACCAGTTAATTGCAAAAATTAATGGCTAATCGTTTTATTAGCGCAGACAAACAATAAAATTCTCAAGGAAGATCTCTCTGAAAGTTAAAACTGAAGCTGTGATTGAGTTTATAGCCTCCCTTCCTGGGGGGCTATGTTTAAAAATTTATGTAACTAAAAAATTCTAAATTGAAATTTTATTTTTTACAACTATCATTAGCTTTCCTCATGACAATCTAACATTGAAATTCAGTCTTTGAAAATCAATATCTTCACAGTTTGAAATGAAATAAATTTATCAGTGCTTTTAAGGAATAAATGCTTTTATCAATTATAAAACCAGCTCCTGAT
Organism: Rynchops niger; assembly: GCA_013400035.1. Lineage (NCBI taxonomy): Eukaryota > Metazoa > Chordata > Aves > Charadriiformes > Laridae > Rynchops > Rynchops niger. The sequence continues at coordinate 468,153 of VXBH01007257.1, forward strand.
CATTGTTTAAGCCATATGTACAGTTTTTAAAATTGGAAAAATTTGAGAGCTTTATGTAGGAATGAATGCCAAATTTGCCACTGAAGTACTCAAGTGAAGAGGATGACATCAGTGCATGCTTTCCTAAGGTATAAAGATGTTCTTGATGCCTTACAGTGTAATGAAAAGTGCAAGGATAGAGAAGAATGAGGAATTCAGATCTCTGCTAAGTTTTCATGACTTGATGATGATTTTCAAGCAACTCGCAAGAGTTTCAGGGGCCTCAGATTTCATCACATGTTCCCCTTTGTCATTGTTTTTATACTTCCCTAACCTATGTGTTGTTCCAACAAGGTGGCAGTTGTTTGCTCTGACACAGTAAGTTGTTCACAATTTTTTTAAAATGTTCACAGATGTATGTTGTGCCACAGTAGATTACTGTGTTTTTCACTGGTGAGTCTGGGAATCCCATGCAGTCATCAGCTGACATTTCACAAATGTCTGTCTGTCTTTCCTGCTGCACTTACTAGTAGGTTCTTAAACAGATAACTGCTTAATACACCATTGCTGCTGTAGTATTTATAACTTTTATCAATAGCTGTTTAGTTTTTTTGGAGCTACCAAATACAGCTAGCAGGACACACGGTGATCTCGCAGCCATTCAGTGAGTGATGTATAAGCCTGTTCTTGACTCTGTGATAAGTCACCTGATTTCTTTGTGTCTCTCTTTCCTGTGCTGTTGAAAATTCATCTGTCCTACCTGCTTTGCACAAATCAGAGCCCCCCAAAATACTTGGGGATCAAATAATGGCCTCCAGGTTTCTGACTGTTGTCTTTCCCCAGATCTGATAGGGGAGAACAGTGCTAACAAATTACCACTTCTGGGAAATTTCTCAGATGCAGTAGAAGAAATAAGTGTGGCTAGACTATATATATATATATATATATATTTAGTAATTTTTTTATATGGGGCATCTTGTAATCTGGCAGGTTGCTAACAGTGCACTTAGGACAAATGATAGTGCACCCATAATCTTTACTATTGTCTCAAAATCTACAGTATTTTAAAGACTTCATATTTTGTATATCAAAATGGAAAGAGGTAGAAGCCTTTTCAAAATACTCTGAGAATTTACTGCCATTGTGCTGGTACGTTATTTTTATATATTCAGTGTCAGTATCTATGAATAAAGGTGTTTCTCTTTTGCCCCTATTTAATCTTTAAATAATGACCTGAATTCTAAACCATTTATTTATTAATTAGGCTAGTGAAATTGACTTCTGTTTTCATCACCAATGTATCCAACAGAATTTTTAATGGTGAAGATTTTTTAATTTGTGAGGATTATTTTATTCTGCTTCTTTCAGTTGTTGTAATGGATGCAGCAATACAAATTTTACTTGTATTTTTGATGTCTATCATGATAAACATTGTATTTTGTGTATCTATCATGAGAAACTTTGGATTAGGTTTCCAGCAGACTGCATGCAAATCCAAAAATTATTCCAATTACTATTATTAAAAATTTCAAGTTATTAATGAATAGTTCTTTTTCACATGCACATATGAGAATAAAAAAAAATACTACTTTCAAAATGTTCAGTAAACAAAACATAAAGGTGGATGGTAATACAAAACTTTCAGATTTTTCTTTTGTCTAAATCACTTTTCTATGACCTCTGTTTTTGGGAGGGATGAAGTTTTCCAATTTTTAAGATATATTTTGAAAATAGGAGAGGTAGTTTCAGTTTTTTCCTGGTTTTAGTTGTCATAAAACACATAATTAAAACATTGAAGAAGCTTTCACAATAATAATGTGTTCTTGATTTTAATTTTACTTTTACCTTTCTAATGTTGGATCTTAGTGATAGAGATTTAAATAATCCTAGCTGGTTTCACTCCCAGATACACTCTATATAAGATTTTCCTTCATTTCAAGAGGAAGTACAGGGAGGAGAAAAAGGTAAGTCCAAAATTCTATTATTTTTAGCTATCAAAAATTACATTTAAGTCGCGTGTCAACCATGGATCCTGGCACTTGACTGCATTAGTATGGTTATTTTTATTCCTGAAAGAAAGGTTTATTACTAAGTAATTTATATTCCCTAGCCCAGAAATATAATTGGTCTGAACACCGAAGTCCCGTAGAGCTTTTGAAGCTGGGACGTGTGGCAAAGAGCATTTCAGACAATTTTAAAGAAACAAAAAGAAACATTGGTAAAAGGAATGAATTCTGAGTCATCAGCTGTCAGCATTGAAATGCATTTTTCTCACATTGTGCTATAATTGCTGGCTCTATTAATGTGATGTGCTTTATTGCTTTGGTTCTTGCTGATGTTCAAAAGTCAAATAATTGTAACTTTTTCTCTTTGTATTATCAAGCAAATTGACGTTTTCTGGTTATTCCCCCCCCCCTTTTCCTTTTGAGTCAGGATGTTCCTCTGTGCTTTTCAGAATGGGATATTATATGGCTTTCTCACTTTGAGATTACTTTTTCCGCTTCGTTTTAACCCCAGCATTATAATTTTCATCCTAATTTCCATTAGGGACTTTTCAAACCTGTTTGTTTGTAGCACACTTAGAGGTATAAACAAAATAGTAGTTTCTGGTTTGTTTCCCATGTAACCTCAATAACAGTATTCTGGCAGTTATATATTTGTATTTTCCATTGGTGAATTGACCTTTGTATGGAAAGCCAACACAAAGTGTGAGTACTATAGTTTGAAAGCCAGTCTTACAAATAACCATAAAAGATTGATAGAACTTTCCTGCTTTCCATCAGTGTTATACACCTTTTATTGTTTCAAATAAATGAGGTATTCATCCAAGATGAATATCCAAGATACTCGATAGGCTTGTAAAATACCAGAATGTGAATCAGTTCCTTGAAGTTTAGAGATTACCTAGTTCTCTGTAAGATTTTTACACTAATTTTATGGTTTTTTAACTTCTGAAGTGTAGTCCAGTACTTTTTTCTTACTCACAAAAAAATTGTCATTTGAATAATTTAAACCTTCTACTGCTAGCATCATCCAGAGCTCTTGGCAATTACGTTGAATACCTAATTGGACCTTTGACAAAGTTAAAAAGAAGGAATTGTTAGTGTGTGTTTTAATGTCTGCTTCTGATGTTTTTATTTTTTTAGTATTCAGATTTTGAGGTGCACTATCTTAAGACTTCATGACTTTTGCTGTACAGCTTCACATATGAATCTTAGCTGGACTTTTGTCTTTTCCGTCTTTCTTGTTGATAATTCCAAAGTCTGAAATAGTTACCTCTGCCAGCTCAATGGCAGCAATGGACAGCAACAGAATCTATTTTGTTTCTGTGGTGATTTTTGCTTTCAAGGTTGCTAGTGAAGGTGGGGTCCTAGAAGGCACAAAAAGGTGTGTGCATTTCAATCATAATGAAGGGGGGGAAAAAAACCCCATACTAAATTGTTCAAAGAGTCTGAATAAAAATAATAGAAAGGACACAAACCATTCCATTGGTTGGTCTTCTAGTAGTGTGGTATATGGATGGCAGGATGGTTATTTACAATGTTTATGACTTCTATAAAAAAATCAGTTTTATTATAATTCTTTCTACTAACTTTTGGTGAGAATAAATGAGCGATCTGATATTTTTTTTTTTATCTAGAGCAGTGCTGTATGAGTAATAGTGGTGTCTTCCTTTCAAACTGCCTAAGCAGTTTTAAAAAGGGTACAATTGACTTGAAATCCTATTCTCATTTTGTAATTGTATCTAAACCAGTAGTATTTGTGCTGTTGTGTTGTTTTCTGTAATGAATCTATTCTGTACTCTGGTGATGTGATCTTTGAGGATCACTGAACTGTGAGACTTGGCTCATTGTGGTTTTGTTGCTAGCCTGCAGAGTAGTTGTGAATGAGTCACTTCTGCTTTCTGTGCCTCAGTTTCCATACAGTTAAGTGAGGTGAATGATAATGACTTGACCTGAGAATGCCCTTGCTGGATGAAAATGAGTTTTTTCTGATCTTGTATCCTGTCTCTAATACTTAGGAGAGACTGTAAGAACAGCACAAGCATATTTTCCCAAGCTATGCCTGAGCTTCTGCCAATTTGAGGCTCACAGATTCCTTGTCCAGAAGTGGTGGTTCTGATAGTTTTATCTGGATTTTTTTGTAAGTGCAGTTTCTGCAGTTGGGTTTTGAACCTATTTTGTAAAAATTGTAAATTGTAAAATTTTGAGCATTGGGAACATAGAAAAAGACTTAAAAACCGTGTCATGCGATGAGCGCTTATTTTCGGCTTGCATCAGTCTACTGATGACATTCTTAAACTATGAAAACAGCCCTGTCTTTGAAATGTGTTCGTCATTCAGCAATGAAGGAATTAAACTTTATTATTTTACTTAAAAAGGTAAGTAGTTTTTCATAGGCTCATGGAGGTGATCAGAAACTGTGGAAATGCATTTTTCACAAATAAGCATGCACATTTTGTTGGATTAAATAGAAACAAAATTAATTTGGTCCGTATTGGAAATGTATATATACTTGAGCTATGATGAGAAGTGAAGGCCAAGAGATATAAGCACATTTTATTCTAGTACGCAGTGGCAGAAAACTTTGTACTACTCAAGGATAAGGTTTTCTCCTAATTTTTCGTATGCTAAGGAACTGGAAGAACAGTCAAGGCTCTTTAAGTAGTGAATTTACTGTTGTGGAATTAAAACCTGGGGATTTTAGATGCTTCCATATTAATGATTGGCTTTGATAATAACTTTAAAATTGTTTGATGTATGAGCATATAATTCAGTGTTCCATTTGGTTGAAAATATCTTTCACAGTAAGTAATGTGCATATTGGGGTTGTATGTGTGTGTAGAAATCATATCTAACATTCATAAGGCTAGAAGAAATGGCAAAACCACCAGTCTCACTGCCATTGTAATGTTCAGGTAATATTAGAAGGGTTCTTATAAACAGGAGTGAAGTCTTTCAGAAACTATTTTGAATATTGGATTGAAGTGCAACTACATTATTTGTCACAGCATAGCATGTGCTACAGACTACTGAGTTTCATGAGCAAAGTAAAAAAGAAAATTGTTTTTTGTTACTCGTTGCCTCTAACAAAGACCTGACTAATTTATGTGCACTGGATTTTTTTTTCTCCTCTTCTTTTTTTTTTTTTTTTTTTTTTTCTTTGTATACTAGTGGGTGGAACGAGTTTATCCATCAGAAAAGTTTTAAGGCGGTAACTTACGTTGTGATGATCGGAAATTTCTGACGTGGTTTGCATTTGAAATACTCAGTATCACTGTAAATCAAAAGATACAAGCTCATGCTATAGTGTTGTGTGCTACCTGGCTCTGAAATCACTGAAAACTAAAGATGTATGTTAATATGCATATTATGGTGGAACGATTGGTTGGCTTTTCCTGCTGGGCAGCTGTTGGAACTAATCAGATTGTGCCTAAGAGCATAATAAGGAAAAACTTTAACAATGCTTAGCCCTCTTGGAAGCTCTGTCATTTCAGCTGTTGTACTCACTTCCACTAACCTAGTCTAGGCTTTGCTGTTTTGTTACAAGACATAATGCTGAATTTCAAAACAGATTTCATTTAATTCTACATTTTAACAATGGGTTTTTCCAGATCTATCCACAGTAGGCCTTTTCTTATAGTAATAGTAAAGTTAATTGAGGGTGGAAGAGGAGTTTTGATTCTGAAGGTAGAATGCATAACAAATTTAGCAACTAATCTTATTATGTCACCTTAGGATTTTGAGATGGTGCTTTAAATTGCGGATTCATGTAACAACTGAAAAGAATTTTTCTGTAGCGAGCAATGCTGCAGATTTCTATGAACAAATTGACTCAGTCCTTTCTTGGAGAGTACTTATTTTGCCGTATTTCAGTATCTGTGAATTTGATGTCTAATGACAGGTGTAGTAGTTGGTAGAACATCCTAGCCATGTTTTAAAAATAGTAATGTGCCTAACAGAAATTTTGAATTCAAATTCAACTGTTCGTTTAACACACTGCTACATAAACGAAAGAAATTGAATTCTTGTTCATAGCTTTATACCATAATGTGCAAGAATGCTGACAATACATTAACATTAAACCCTTTAAAATAAAGAAATAGAAATTAAGTAAGTAAAAATCAAGGTATACGCTAAGTCCTTGTATCCAAGTTAAAAATTGTTTAAGGAGTGTTTAACGTTAATTGTTTGACGTGCGTTTCCTTTTCCATGATGATAATCAGTTTCCCAGTTGGTGGACATAAGTTAACATTTTTGATGGTTTTTAGGTTGATTTAATAGGTTTGGTTTAGTACATTCAGTTGTTTATATCCCACTTTTAGAATATGAATGCTGAACTTCTCACTGAATTATTTGGAGCATATTATCAGCCCCAGGGAGTGCTTTCTTACAGCCATTTTCCTAGTTCTAACCTGTATGCGGCTGAGAGATGCTGTCTTTGTTAGCAAGTATCTGAAAGCAAGATTAATTCTATGGGCATCATGATGGTTCTCTAACCTGAGGTTATTATCTTAGTGGAGTGGTTATGAAGAACATAGGGAAGGTTCTCTGGTTTTGTTTGCCACACTGACACCTTGGTGTTGACATCATGTTGGCTGCCCAAAAGCTGTTGATATTTTCCACTAAGGAAGAGGTAACAAATCCAGTTTCTGCGTGCGTATTACAAAGTGTTATTGTACCACAAACAGCATGTGTACTGTTATTTGGAAACATCTATTTTAGGACAGTGATTGAATTAACCTCAGGAAAGAACTTTGAATGGATCCAGACCTGGGAAAGCTTGCTTTTTCTCTGACTTGGATTACACGAGTTATTACTGGGCAGAAATTACTTTAACTATCTTTGCTTAATTTGTTTTTTTTTTTTTTTTTTTTTCTAGAATAGTACAGTTTGTGTGGGTCAGTCATATTGCTAAATAACACTTCAGCTATTTTGTTTATTCTGCTCTTAGCTTTCCTGTGGAGATACACCCCATAATTCACTTTACTACTAAGATTAACCACTCTATGCAGTTTTTCCCATGAATTGTGGGAGAGCTTGTCTCAGCCACAGAGGATAGGTAGTTCACAATTGGAGGATACGTGTTACCTGGTGGGATAATCTAGATCTTTGCAACAGGAGATGGATATTCTATTTACCTTCTGAAACTGGTATTCTTCATGCTTAAATGTTGGCTTATTGTGTTCTATGGTTCTGTGGTTTTTTTCACATTTTTTCCTGTTGGATGAAAACCTCCTGCACATTAACCAAAATTTATAGTGTATATTCAAGACTGAACTGCTACTAGAGAATATAAACAGTAAAAAAAAAAAAAAAAAAAACTGAGCAGAAAAGCTGGAATGGAATGATGAGTGGTTTTCCCCTGTAAACATGCCATTCTAATATTCTTAATTTTATTTTCCGTCTTGCAAATCAATTCCATCAATTTCATCACTGATTGTAAGTCTGAGAAATAGCAATTAGAGTAAAACCAGAATTTTATTTTTGTTTTTAGAAAGGAATATATTCTTGAATATAACTACTTACAAAAGTACATATCGGTTATGCTTTTAAAACTTTTTTGATCCCAAACAACTCACAGGGAAGCTGTTTTTAGGACTATAACTTGTTAACTAGAAGGTCATGACAGTTTATATACTAGAATTTTCAGTACAAACAGGTAGCAGGAGATTTCTTTTTAAAAGTGACTCTGAGATGTTACTGCCTTGCAGTAGAGAAATGTTTCTTTTTTATCTTGCTTTTGTTCTACTGATTCAGATAAATAGCAGTCAGTAACACGGGAGGAATAAGTAGAGAAGTTGTCTTCCTGATAAATCTAGCACCAGAGAATACATTTTTTGGTTTATCCCCTACATTCTCTGATCAATGTGGTGAAAAGACTTTTATTTAATGAGTTTTAGAATTCAGTCTTTCTGGAACTATTTTTCGTACTTACTGTCACTCTGTACATCTTTTCATCAACTCTCTCTGATGTATTACTCCGGGATTGCAGTATTATTTATTATCTTCTAATGTGTAGTATGTCTTGTGCTTTTGCAGTTTAATATGATAGTTCCACTGTTGTTTTCTCAGAATAATACAAAAAGGATAAGTTTTTATTATTTGGAAAAGCATAGCTTCATTTCTTTCGAAAGCAAACACGATCCTGTAGTAGTTAAATGTCCCACATAAACTTCCTCTTCTTTTGAGTTTTACAAAACCCTACAAAGAGTGAAGGTCTTGAGAAAGGCTTACTATCATGTTCTGCTCAGCAGGATTTGCGACAGGCCTACAATTCCTAAAGCCTGTTTGTGAAAGCTGGGGTCATTCTACTCAAAATTAAAGGAGTGAATTCTATTATATTAGTGTTTTTCTCATTGTGTTATATTTTTGCCCATGAGTTGTGAATTTTCTGCATTAAGGCTGTGTATTTTTTAATGTCAAAATTCATAAAACAGCAATATATGCACACTAAAGTATGATCTCTGCATCTGAAAGAATGTCCTTGTGATTTAAGTCAGAGAATGTGTTACCTTGTGAATTTGTTTTTTTTGTGTTTCTGGATGCTAGGATACCCGAAGACAGTGGGTTGAGTGTGAGTGAGATAGTCACGCCATTCAGAGGAAGGTTTTGTCAACATTTTTTTCCTGAAAATGTAAACATAAAGGGAAGATATAGTGGTTTTGCTCACAACTGAGCTTTAGTTTAAAAAGACCTCACATCAAATAAAATAATCTTGCTAAATAACCTCTTGGAAAAAAATACAGCATCAGAGTTTAGGATATGGATTTGTCTTAATGAAGATGCATTGTATTTGAAGAAATCATGCACTTCAGCTGAATTTTTTTGTGTGTTTGTGTAAAAGGGAATGAGATAATAACAATACATTAATTTAATGAACCTAGGTTTGCAAATATTTGTACTCCTTTTTAACAAAGGACAAATGTTTTCTGTCTCTTGTTTTTTGTTTTACCATTTGTCATGAGCCAAATCCATATGTGTCCCTCACCCCCAGTTCCCAGTGAAATTACTGGAAGCTGAGGATACTGGACAGTCTGCTCTTCATGGTAAAGGAATTTTCAGCAACGTCTCAGTTGTCTCTATTTTCTTGTATACAAGCATCTGTCAGTTTTGATCTCCTTCTGCCTCAAAGTACTGATCTGGTTATAGAGCAGGTAGTGAATAGGAGGGCATTAAAGGTTCACGCTGCACCAACACCCAGTCAGGATTCTTATGAGAGCTCCAAAGTGTGTGATTAGGATCCTAAGATACCTTGTTTGGCTGTCAAAGCAAAATGAGTTGTGATTTAGGAGCTGTTCTGAACAGCAGTACAGAACTGTTAGCTGTTACCTCCAAGAGTACAGTAATTCATTAGAGAATTACATCACTAAAACATCTATTCATTTATTTCTCTTTTTTAGAGATACTCTGTTCTGTTGCTGTTCTCAACTAGGAAATTGAGCAAATACGTAATTGTCACACATACATAATGTGAATATCAAAATTCACTTATTGAATATATTGCTGCCTAATATAAATACTAATTTTTTTCTTCATTATATATCTATAGTGTGACTCCAAAGAGAACATACTGAAATCAGGTGTCTGGAGCTTTATCTAACTGTGGAAATGTGGGAATTCAGAGCAAAGCTCCAACACATTTAATACCTTAATCTGAACACCTTCAGGTGTGTTGAAAATGTAGTTTCCTGTTCAATATATCTGTGAATATTTTTGAATAACTATAATGGAGGAGATTAAGAGGGGAGGTTACTTCCCTAATTGCCTTACCTGTAGCTATTGACCTTTGCTCTTCTGGGAATGTCTCTAAATGAAAGTACTTTTGTTTAAAGTTTAAAATTTTAAGTGTAGTTTCTGAAGTTTGAAGTTCTGAAGTTTATTTTAAAACACAATTTGTAGTTCAGAAGTGTCTGCCTCTTTCAGAGAAGCTACAAACCTTGGACGAATGATAAAATGTCTCTGTATTTCAATGTTCTATCATTAGATAGTGGTACAATTGTTTAAATAGCAGGAGTATTGTGAAGATAAATACCTTAAAGTTTGTGATGCGGCTGCATGTTTTGTTGAAGTACGTAATTGTATGTCTACAGTACATTGTATGTCTACAGTACATTGTGCAAGACTGTTCAAGTGACAGCCAAGTTCCTGCTGCTGCTTTTTTGTAAGCAATTATCTTGGTAATTTTATATCATGTTAATGCAGTAATGTTGATACATTACTACTCCTACGCTAGTTTTGTGGGTTTGTTTTGTTTGTTGGCTTGGGGGGTTGGTTTGTTTTTTTTTTTTTTTTTACTGTAACCCATGATTCAAAAGAGAAGTTAGATTTCATTTAAAAAAAAAGTTTGAAACAACATTCACGTACTGAAGATATAATATGGGAATAGAGTTACTCTTGAACTCGTGCAGTCTTGAAAATGTTAAGTGTGTGTGTTGCTACTTTCCAGTTCTTCATGTTCTCTCCATTGTATAGCTTGTAGATTAATAATATTAGCACACTTCATGTATGGAGTTTCAGGCTTACCTTAAGTGTAGACTGGAGAAATTGGAGCAGAAAAAAAGTAAATATATTAAAAATGTAGTATTCACTGTCTCTAATTACGTGATATAATAAATACGTTCTGAAAATTGGATGCCAAGAATTGAGGAGGATGCAAAAATATTTCATCTTAGAAAAAATTATCTCTCTATCTTATATCTGTCTATCTTAGAAAATGAAGTTGACAATGTTCAGAATATGACAAGATTGAAAGGAACTCTTTACAGAAAGGAACAAATAATCCGAAAGGATTAAGGAGGCTCAAGCAATGTAATTGTTAGAACTGTTTCAGTCTTTTTCGTAGTAACATTAAATTCATATTTCCAAGGAAGTAATTTCATGTTTCGGTATACCTCCTAGCCTTCTTTTCTTCAGCAAATCAGTATTAAATGCATTGATTGTTCGCTTCTTCATTCCATATTATACTCTATACTGTTCCTTTGCAGTATGAAATGGTTCGTTATTATCCTTATGTTCTATTGATCCCATCTACAGCATTTTGCTTTCTGTCTGCTTCACAGGACGAGTAAGGTTTTGTGTGTGGCTGTATACAGAGAGGCAATCTTTGGCAGTGCTTTACATTTGTAGAAGCTCTTTTGTAATTGGGGGTGGAAAAATAGCAAATTGTGATAATTGCTAATAAATTATCTCCTTAATTTTGATGTAGGGATGGAGCAAATTAGGATTCTGAAAACACAAAATACACTTTCGGTTCATACATGATTGGAAGCTTTCAAATTCTACTTTTACCGTGGATTGGAACCTTTAAGTTCAGTTTATTCAAAGCTAAGCTTTGGCTTGCTTCAAAGGAAACCGTGTGAAACAGTGTGTGATGCTGACAGAAAACCATAAAATGAACAAAACTCATAGGAATCTTGGCCTACAAATTAAAAGTCTGTAGTTGTTTTAACAAAGAGCTAGTGTTGCAAATACGTGAGCAACTCTGCATCTGCTGAGTTTTGCATTATAAAAATATCTTACCTTTGTAATTTTATTTTCTCCTTTGAGGTACTGTCACTCAGTTCATAAGGTAGCCTTCGGTATTAATAACACACACTTCAGGTGACTTTGGAATGTAAGCTATGTGATGTCATGAGGGTAGTGCCTGTGCAGTCTTTAAATGGAACAGCTGTCCAACAAAATCTAATCTTCTAGAATGCATGAATAAGTGAAATGCACACTGTGTAATTAACAGCAGACAAGGGACGTTTACTAGATCCACAACACTTACAGTATTATAGCTCTGAATGTACTAATATGCACCTATTGTAGGAACTTGCATCCATTATTGCTTATCATGTAGCATATTTTGTGTTAAGGCTTTAGCTTGGTTTTGGGAATTCATTTTCACATCAGAAGTATCACCTTTGAAAGAAAAATGCAAGTTTAATTTTCAGCTTTTATTAAAAATGCTGTCCACTGTGTAACTGTTGTTCAGTTTTTTGCATTAAGAATTGAAATTGTGCTACTATACTTTTTTCTTTCGTAACATAACACTACAGTTATAAATCAGTTCCATATGTCTTGACAAAAACAGACAAGGAAACAGTGGCTGGAACCTATGTTGTAATTTTGCAGGAGACCTGCAAAGGCTTTTCTGAGTTGCTATATCTGAAATAACTAGCAGTTAGCAAATACGAATTATTCTGTGGACTTTCTGAAAAGATTTTAGGGTCCTTCGGACATAAGATTTAATGTTAGACAATGGCTTTGTTATAAATTAATTAGTAAATTAATGAATCACTTTCTAATGGGAAGCTGATGGTTTTTTTTCTTCCTTCTTTTGTTTTTCTCTTTTAAACATTTTTTTTCATTTCCCTCTATTGCTGTATTTAGCCTGCTAGAATTTAGTCACTCTAAATCTGCTTATTTTAGATTTCAGGCAGAGTAAGATTTTTAGAAATAATAAAAATACCTGATTTTAAGAGGATTGTTGACATGTAATAAATAAGTGTTCACTTAGAGTTTGTTGCAATATTCATTGAAATGAGTTATTGTAGAACATTAGTAAAATTTTATTATATGCACGTTATCTAGCCCTTGACTTCTAAGAATCAGTTGAACTAAAGACATACATCCTGTAAATGTGTTTGTCATTTACAGTGCAGGAAAATAAGTGTTGATAACAAGTACAGGGCAAAGTTGTAGACAAAAAACAATGAGCTGTCTTTTCCTCCTGTGTCTTTCTCTAAAGGTTCAGAATACTCTTCTTGAATGGAGATTGAGGACAGTGTTGATCTCTTTTTTTTTTTTTTTGTTTTCAGTTAACAATGTATAGTTATTATATACAATTATATAGTTTTTAATGTTTTAAGAAATAATCACTAACAGACTGTCTTGATTTCAGAGTATTTTGTATCACAAACAGTAGTTTTTATATGGCTATTTAGCGCAATGTTCTTTCCCTTCCCTATTACTTTGAGAAATTACTACATTCTATCAACTTACTGGTCTATAAATATAAGTTCATAAGATGTTTTGAACACAACAGACTGTACCACTGTTATAAGTATTAACCAGAAGCTGTTCTCTTTTCCCATTCCTCTCGACAGTGAAGCCCACATTACAATTTGTGGCTTGAAAGAACATTCATTACAATGTTCAGGTAGACAGTACCCTATGGATTTAACAAAACATTGTGGTGAGATACTGTGGTACTGTAATATGTATGTCTAGAGACAAGTTATGCATAGACTTCAGGTGCGCTTTGTTAAATGCAGTCCTGTCCATAATACTAGAAGCTCTTCTAGCTTATCACATTAAGTATCTATGTGTCATTGATTATGTATTTATTGGTATACCTAAATGTTACAATTTTTAAAAAACTCTCTAATTTTTTATTTACATGACAGCCCAAAACAGCTCCGAAAAGGACATTTGGATCCGTTACAAATGATCAGGTAAATATACAGTAGGGAGTGTTCAACAAGAATACCAGTTTCATTGTTTCAGAAACTACTGTGTGCATGAATCCACTCAAAAGGATGCTATGAAAATTGAATAAGGTAACAGTCACATATTGTCCTGATAAAGAATCTTGTGATCAGGGCCAGAGCCTTTTAAGGCTAATCCTGGCTCTGAGATGGGATAACCTTGTTTTGCCTCAAATAGTTTTAATTGTTTAAACTGTCTTTTTAGATTAAAAAAAGTCAACCTTTTTTATTTCTCACTCGCATCCTTCTCTAGTGGTGGAGATGATGATGTAGCAGACTATTTTTACCAGACAGTCATTTTAATGGTGAAAGGTACTATATAAATATTAATTATCTATTATGCTTTTCCAATGGACTCATACCCTTCCTAGTGTGAATGAAACCTTCAGATCACTGATATAATGTGGTGACTGAAGGTATGGTTCAGTCTGACCCTAATGGCAATTTTCACTTCACTGAGGTTTTAATGATGATAGAGCCATTTACTTTCATATCAGGACTTTAATCCTGAAGGCTTTTCCTCATGTTTCTCTCAGGATTTTTAACTCTCAATGTCTTTCCTCATAAGGGAGAGAATTAGATATTTATAATCTTAAAAATATGTTTCTTGAATGTTTAATCATTTTTAGAGTGTTTAGGATGGGAGAACTGTCCGTTCTTAGCAAATACATTTGTTAAAATGCGGCATAATGACACACCTAACCTTAATACCTTAAACAATGTGAAATATGGTCCTCCTTGATTGAGGAGAAAGTATGAATTTGCGTTAATTTTTTTTTGTGGTTTAAAAAGATGTATTTTAAAAGATAGTATTCTTCCACAGAAAATTACTCAAATGTTAGTAATTAACTTGGAGGAGTACTTTGCATTCTTTTCTGTTACTCCAGTAATTTAACTGATAGTGATGGGGAACAGAAGCTCTAGATTTTATATCACACTTACATGCTGTAATGAAAAATATCTTTCTCATACTTGTTAGTTAAAGAAAAGCAGAAATGGGTGTGCATATGTATAGCTGCATATACTCAAAGTCTATATCGAGTGTTTGTTGTAGTTGTGGGATCTAATGACAGAATAATCAGTGCCCATCTGTCAACTTGTGTACAAATAAAGAAGTAAAAGATAGCTGACAGGTTTGGGTTTTTTTTGTCTCCTAGCTTCTGTTACTTTTTTTTCTGGAAATCTTTGTTAAAGCATAGAATATATAATTCATCGTTTCTCAGTAATTATCAAATTTATTGCAAATAACAGCTAGCTAGATTGAAGATAAAGAGGAAACTCACACTCCGCCTTCATGAAGAGATCAACATAGAATTGCCATTCAAAAATTTAACCTAATTGGTTCAAAATTTATATCTTGATTTAGAAATGATTTGCAAGACTTATATCTTCATATGCCTTCAGCTAAAGAAGCCAAAGCTGTATTCTTTTTATTGTTTCAAAATGTGTTCCACTTCACTTTAGACTGTCCCTAGTTGCAACTTAATGTTGTCAAAAGTACTGTCCAAGTGGCACAGTAATTCTTGAAATGTGGATGAATAATTTTTTTCACTAAATAAATGATTATAAGGTCAAACTCTGGCTTTGAGTAAACAAGTCAATGAAAGAGTACGGCCTTACACAGACTTAGACCTATAAATGCATTCACGTAACGGTGGGTAGCAAGATACAGTGAGTACAGATCTTTTACAAGTAAAGAGAAATAAGGAGTCTTGCACACTGGGAACGCTTTCTTTCCCTTTGGTCTGAAGTGTCTCAAATCAGTTTAGAGCACACATACAATTGCATGAGTAAAGGTGAGAGACAAGCACAATAAATGGAAAAAAACAGGCTGGGCGCTGTTGTTCATTATTACAAGTATGACACATAAAAAGAAAATGCTAATTAGTCAGCATCCTTATCGATGCCTTCATTTTGTGGTCATTCTGTACATTCAGCTTTAGTGATCTGCATTCTAGCTCTGTCCTTATGGAAGATATGGCTGGAGAACTGTCTTTACTTCTTTTCTTCCTCTGAAGGGTGAGGCATGGGCGAAAAGGGGATAATGGTGACATTCTTAATCCCTGCTTGTCTGAAGAGACAGCAGAAGAGGGAATTCAGTTCTAGATTCCAATCTTTATTTTAGCAGACTACTTTGTCAACGTGAGTGTTTTAAAAGAATCTATGTTTGTGCAATATATGTAGCATTTCTTCACAATTCCAGGTGTGTTAGGAGTTCAACAAACCTGATGAAAAAAAACTATTTTCAAATTGATCTCATAGTTCTGTGGTAATTTTTGAAATGAAAATAGATCTTTTCTCACTGAGATTATAATTTTCACTAGAAATATAAAATATATAATGATGAAGAAAGGGATAGCTTTAATGAGTTCTAAAATTTATTTCTAATAAACTGTTATGACTTAGTTTTGTCTGTAGTAAGCCTCTTTTCAATGGTGGTGTTGGTTTGTTATGCTAATGCTTTCAGATCGTGTCCGGATTTGCTCCACGAACAGGGAAACAGTCCCTTTGTCTTTCTTGTTTTCCTTGAAATTGAATATTGGCTTAGATCCTCCAGTGTATGCATACTGTTTTGCCTTTGGACGTGGTTGAACTTTGGCTTTGTTCTTCTTCTCCACGCTCACTTGTAAAGTAGAGAAACCAAATTACATCTGTCTAGGAATTTAATAACTTTTCTGCAGAAGTAGAGAAGCCAGTTAAAAAAAGAAAACAAAACACACCACCACACCCTTCAAACCCACCCCCCTGTTTTTCTAAAGTATCCATTTCTTCACGTTTGCTCTGAAGCTTTCTTAAGGACTTAGAGCTTAAAGCAAAATTAGATATTGCAAAATAAAGGTAAATGTATAAATGTGTATTCCTGTATACAGTATATATAAAAATATATATTCTATGACAATTTCAGAACATCAATGAGGTGTTTCTATATTTAAATATACTGTCATGCTAAAGTATGTTCTTTCTGTGTCTTGTAGGGTCAAAATGTATTTGGTCTTGATATAATTGAGACACCTGAGGGAGATAAGTGGCCTCAACTGATTGTCCAACAGATCCTGGATAGGGAACAGAAGGATACCTATGTGATGAAAATTAAAGTTGAAGATGGTGGAAGCCCTCCAAGATCTAGCACTGCCATCCTGCAAGTCACAGTGACTGACGTGAATGATAATCGCCCAGTCTTCAAAGAGAATGACATTGAAGTTAGTGTTCCAGAAAATGCTCCAGTGGGCACTTCTGTGTCTCAGCTCCATGCCACTGATGCAGACCTGGGCTCAAATGCACAAATCCATTTCTATTTCAGCAATCAGATTTCTAGTTTGGCCAAAAGGCTGTTCGCCATTGATAACACCACTGGCCTCATCACTATAAGAGAACCACTAGACAGGGAGGAATCTCCTGTACACAAACTAACTGTTTTGGCAAGTGATGGCAGTTCAACTCCATCAAGAGCAACAGTGACTGTTAATGTCACAGATATTAATGACAACGTCCCATCAATAGACACAAGATACATCATCAATCCAGTGAATGGGACAGTACTTTTGTCTGAGAAGGCTCCCCTTAATACGAAAATTGCATTGATAACAGTAATGGACAAGGATGCTGATCTGAACGGAAAAGTTACTTGTTTTACAGATCATGATGTCCCTTTTAGGCTAAAGCCAGTGTTTGATAATCAGTTTCTCCTGGAGACAGCCACATTTCTGGATTATGAAGCTACAAGGGAATATGCCATTAAAATAGTGGCTTCAGATTCAGGGAAGCCTCCCTTAAACCAGTCTGCCATGCTCTTGATCAAAATTAAAGATGAAAATGACAATTCCCCAGTTTTTACACAGCCTATCATAGGTCTTTCCATCCCTGAAAACAATGCTCCTGGTACTCAACTAACGAAGATAAGTGCTACGGATGCTGACAGTGGGCGCAATGCTGAGATCAGCTATATCCTGGGTTCTGATGCGCCCCCTATTTTCAACCTTGATCGCCGTACAGGCATTCTGACAGCAGTGAGAAAGCTGGACAGAGAAAAGCAAGACAGGTACTCCTTCACTGTGCTGGCGAAGGATAATGGGATGCCACCCTTGCAGACCAATGCCACTGTAACAGTGTCTGTCCTGGACCAGAATGATAACAGCCCAGCTTTCACACATAATGAATATAATTTCTATGTGCCAGAAAACTTACCCATGTATGGCACAGTGGGGCTTATCACAGTTACAGATGCTGACTCCGGAGAGAATGCCGCGGTCACTCTCTCTATATTAAATGGTAGAGATAATTTCATTATAGATCCACTTACTGGTGTAATAAGACCTAATATTACCTTTGATAGGGAACAGCAGGGGTCATATACTTTCCAGGTGAAAGCTGTGGATGGAGGAAGACTGCAGCGTTCCTCAACTGCCAAAGTGACCATCAATGTTGTTGATGTAAATGACAACAGGCCCATTTTTGTTATTCCTTCATCTAATTATTCGTATGAGTTGGTTCCAACATCAGCCAGTCCAGGGTCTGTAGTTACTAGAGTCTTTGCAGTTGATAATGACACAGGAATGAATGCAGAGCTACGCTATAGCATCATAGGTGGGAACTCAAGGGGCTTGTTTACAATTGACCAATTAACAGGCAATATTACTTTGAAAGAGAAGGTAATTACATCAGATCATGGCTTGCACAGACTGGTGATAAAAGTCAATGACCTAGGACAGCCGGAGTCTCTTTATACTATAGCTCTTGTGCATTTGTTTGTGAATGAGACAGTCACCAACAGTTCCTATGTACAAGAGCTAGTGCGCAGGAACATGGAAACTCCAATTGGCCAGAATATTGGGGATGGTGAGATAACCCCACAAACCAATGATTATGTCAAGATCATCATTGCTATTATTGCAGGCACTATGACGGTTATTCTGGTAATTTTTGTAACTGCTTTAGTACGATGCCGCCAGACGCCTAGGCACAAGGTTGTCCAAAAAAACAAGCAGAGTGGTGAATGGGTTTCCCCAAACCAAGAGAACAGGCAGATCAAGAAGAAGAAGAAGAAGAAGAAGCGCTCTCCAAAAAGTCTCCTCCTCAACTTTGTGACTATTGAAGAATCTAAACCTGATGATCCTGGCCATGAGCACATAAATGGTACTTTAGACATTCCTGTAGAACTAGAAGAACAGACTATGGGAAAATATAACTGGGCCACTACACCAACCACATTTAAGCCTGATAGCCCAGATTTAGCAAAGCACTACAAGTCTGCTTCTCCGCAGCCTACCTTTCAAATTAAACCTGAGACTCCTGTACCCCCCAAGAAGCACCATGTCATTCAGGAACTGCCTCTAGATAACACGTTTGTGGTGGGCTGTGACTCACTTTCCAAGTGCTCATCAAGCAGCTCGGACCCTTACAGTGTTTCTGAATGCAGCTGTCAAGGAGGCTTCAAGACCCCAGGCTCCATACACACCAGACAGGTAATGGAAGTTTTAAGGTGCTCTCTTTTTCCTTCCCTTCTTACTTTGCTGTTCCTATAACTCTAAGCACTGCAAAATAACTTCATGCACGGATTAGAAGTTTGAAAGATCATGTTTGATCAAGGCATTGAAAAGTAAACAATATGAGATTCTTCAATGTTAAGGGAGCAAATTAAAATAACATGACTGTTGGCTGTAAGGAAATTGAATTATTACATTGGTGGGTATTCCTGACTGCAGATGGCAGTATGGCACTTCCTGCATTACTGCAGTACCTAGTGCAGCTCTGTAAGGCAGAGAGGGGTTATGGTACTATTCTCTGTGGTATTGTATGCTCAAGAATTGAAGTAATCTAGGCCAGGTGGAAAGCAATAAAGCTTTACAGGATCTGATAAGTGGTTCTTAACATTAATGGAGTCTGGAATTGCAGCCTTCATTTGGACATAGCTTTACTTCAAGGTCTCTCAAAAGCAGGTAAGGATTTCCCTCTTTAGAGTTTCAGTGCCATTTTCAGACTAGAAGCATACTGGACTACTTAAATATGGTGGAATGACACAGTCAAGAGGCAAAGTCAAGGGAAAACTAGAAGCATTGGTATTAATTGCTCTCACTTAGTTACTGCTGTACCTGATAAACCAGATATTAGCTTCTCAGAAATTCAGTACAGCAATGGAAACGTCTAAAGAATCGTCAGCTTAAAATGAAGAACCAAAGTACTTTTTATTAGTCAAGACCCTACAGAAAGGCCTTAAGTCGCTGGAAATTGAATCTAATGTTTATCCATATTCTGGAAAGTTTCACTGATAATAAAGCTTTGCTGTTTGTCTGTTTACTTCTCTTTCTTCACAAATATCACAAAGTTTTCAATGAAAGTAGTTCTCTAGTTAAGCTGTAATTGGTCAAGGAACTAGTCATTAAAGAAACAAATATTTCAGGAGAGTTTATTATATTCTTGATAATATATTTTAATACTGTTGCTTGGGAGCAAACCTCAGCATGACTAAGACTGTTAGACTCTTTGCTCCAGCTGAGGTTTTGAATTTTTTTTCTGTGGGCTTTGTTTTATTACCACTATAGTGATAACAAAATGTACCTAAAAAAAGCTCCTCATTGAAAGTAGTCATCTGATTTTTGAAAATTGCAGGATGGGTTGTTTATTTTATTCTGCTTTATTTCCCTTACCCACACAAATCCGTGCAATAGTCCATATCATTATGCTTTATAAAACTTTCAACATTTTCTGAGACACACTAAGAGAAAAATTGAAGTGGGAATTTTTTTTCTTATTTCTAAGACATGACAGCAGTGAAAAATGTATAGCTTTTTGAGATTTGAGTATTTTCTATTAAAGATATTTGAATGTGTTAATTTAAATTACACATTAGAAAAGCTGCTTGCTAATTTGTTTCTGTTTGAACTCTCGTAACTCTGAGGAGGGTGGTGTCGTTTTCAGCATTTCTGTAGGCCTGATCTAAGTGATATTTCATTTGATTCTGGTGTAGTTCCTCTGATCCAAAAAGATTATTTCATTGTCTGCCCAAATACACTTTGTCATGCAGTAATGCTGCTAACAAAGAAAGCAAGCTCATGACTCTTCAGGTTTATACTAATGTGGTTCTTCCATAGAAGGGCCTTTTAAAGTAGAATGGAAAGCAATTCTCTTCTGCAGAAGTTGGTTGGGGAAAAGAGCATTTTCTTTTATCTGTACCTTAAACATCAATGACAGGGGCTTCCTATCTGGAAGAGCAGAATAGAACTTGGTTTTTTTAATACTCATTACCTGATATTAGCTTATCTTCATATAGCTGTACCTGAAATTATATTAGTATGATGTGCTGAATATATAAAAAAAAAATAAGGTTACTCTTTGTATTGATCTTGTTAAATCTACAGTATCCTTCATTTAGGTTTATTTTTCTTGTATGAAAGTGATCACGTTGGAGAAAATTTAACTACTCACTATCAATGGCCTTTTACACTAATTTGAAAACAACATTTGCCTTTAAACATGCGAATTCACATTTTTATTATTTACTTAAATAAAGTAATTTTGTAAATGCATTTATTTACATAAACAGGGCAATAAAGACCACTAGAGTTAAATCCTTTATGTTGAACCATGATCATAAAGGCAGAATTGTATTTCATTATAAGTAAAGTCAAGGAAAGTACTCTTACATCTCAACAGATCTCTAAAAAGTCAGACTTAATCCTAAACTGGTTTTGTTTATTGTAGTCTGTATAGTTTTATCTCCTGTGGGGCCATAGAAGGTGGCTCAGGACAGACTAACTTAGAATTGTCACTGTTAGCCCGTAAAGAAACGAAACAACCAAAACCAAGCTTCTGCCTCAGTGCTTCACATGTTGTGTTCTCCTGCCATCCTCCAGCCTTGGAGGCTAACAGGGTGTTTGTCATTAATGATGCATGTGTGTTGTGCCGTCTCTGAATTTTCAGAAAATTGTAGCACATCCTGGAGAACTAAATTCAGTTAAAAAGGGGGATGTCCTTGTTTTGAAAAATGAAAATAATGTCTAATATGAGAAAAAATATTTTACTTTATCACTAACAATTACTGTAATGCACCCCTTCTACAAGCCAAAAGCTTTCTGAGGGAGATTAAAGAAGACTACATTCACCGTGAAGATATCTCTTCAGTTTCTAATAGGTCCAGATATTAATAGGCCACACATCTCAACTGTTCTTAGTTTTGTCTATGCAAGACTTTCTATTAAGATATTTGAAATATATTGAGTTAAAGCTAAAAATATGTGTTTGCCTTTGAAGCTCTAAATTTTGTGTATGTCTGAATGGCATTGATTCAGGTTTTTAAAGAAAGGAAATTATGTGTTTGCTTTACTGCTAAATTTGTCTAAGTGATCTATAAAATGACAGAAAGTCGTAACAGTTGTACTCAAAAAGCATGCAAGAGAAGATTAAAAGGTTTTTCTACTGAAAAAAAAACAGTTATGTCTTTAGTGGTCATGTGGGCAACTAAAGCAAGCAATGGAAGAGCCGAAATTTTTATGGAGAAGGAATCAGAGACTCCTGAAGCAGCTGAGGACACATTGAATCATCAACTACAGGAAGTTGAAGAGCGGAAAAATATGGTCCCAGTGTAATCTCCCGTAAGAGAGAGATCAAGCTTCTGTTGTGTGTGAGAAAGGGCGGCAAAGAAGGGATATATTAATATTATTTTGAAGTTACACTGTAGGAATTAATAAATACTAGTGACAGTAGATATTCAGAATAGCATGCTTCATTTGGAGATGTAGTAGAGAGAATTCTCTTAAAGCAGTCTTACCAAATGATAAATAGTGAAAGGGCTTCTTACTCATAACAAGGTTTTTCAAACTAGGGTATTTGGAGGCTCATAAAATCAAACTCACTTTCAGTCAGATTTTCATTGTTTTCATAGTCTTGAGCCTCATAGAAAGATGCATTTCTTTGGTAGAAAATTATACAGCATCTTTAAAGTTTATCTGTCTGCAAGCTTTGTAAAAGCTTAATTGCTTTTGGCATTTACCTTAGAGCAGACTATGTGAAGTATTCCATACTGACACAAATCTTCTAATTCTTTATGCATTTGCATTGGAATGATGAAAAGAAAGGAGAGGTTATTCCAATGTAGTTTTCATGTAGTACGTAACACAATTTAAAAATCTGAAATCTTTCCTCAAGTACTTTAAACAACATTCAGCCAATTCAAATTCCTGTCTAGGTATCAACCTGTCTATTCAGGGTATGAATAGTTACAGAGTACAATGTAATATCTGGTAGCTTGGCTCAAAGAAGCTACTGCCACAAAAGTTCATTAGAACGGCCCGAGCCTCATCCTTCTTCTTGTCCCGTTCTTTTAATTAATGCTATTTCAGACATTCTTTTAATTTTAAAATAGTGCAATTTATAAGTATATAGTGTTTAGTATAAGTGTATAATGTACAGTATAAGTGTACAAGAACAATAGGAATCTTTGAAAATAAACACCTGGTTGATCAGTAACAGTAACTAACTAAATGTCCTGTGACATTTAGTAGTGTCATTTTAAGCTTAAACTTAAGAACAAGTGTTACCTGACTTTGAGTTAGTGAAGAAACATGAGTGTTCATGAAAGCAGCACTGGAGGACTTGGTTTAGTTTCAGTCCACCTCTTCCACTGATAGAGCTGGAAGGTGCAGTCATGCCCTGAATCTATGATTACGTGTTTTTTGGTGGTTCTTCCTGCTTCAGTGGACTCCGGTGTGTATGTTAATTTAGCTCCACTACCAGTACACTATACCATCTTTAGGAAGTTGTTAAGGGAGCGAACAGGCATGCAGATTGATTTGTCTCATATTTACTAATGCAGATATTCATTAGTTGATTTTAGTTGCCAGGATTCTATCATCTGTGAACATATCCATACTTAGGAATAGAAATTTCAGATGACACAGTGATGTTTGCTGAACTTGTTTGTTAGAAACTGACTGGAGATAGGCATTATATTCTTTATAGAAATCTGAATGGGAAGTAGATCTCATTTAAAATGCCTAGCCTTTTGGGGGCCCTCCTGTCTCATTAGCAACTGCTTTGACCTGCTTACAATTATGATAAATTTTCTGATACTTTTTTAGTCTGATTTTAAATGTGGTGGAATGTCGTTACAGCTTCCCACTCACTATGCGAACAGTGTGTACTTAGCATGTGAAGTGAAAGAATAGTGCACTGTTCCTGAGACTTCTAGCTCTGAAAACTCACCTGTTAGGTAAATTTCTAGCTGCAGGATTTATTGTTTTGTTTAATAACAGTGAGACTAGTGAGTTTAGTATACTCTAATCATCAGTAAGCAGTGCTGATGCTTCTGGTATGTAAAAGGGCATAGAGAGAATACTGGTACTTTGCATTGACAGATACAGAGTAAACTGCACTCAAAGAACACTTTCTTTTAAATATCAGCTAAATAGCTGTTGGTATAGGCCCTTCCTAAAAGCCATTTCAAAAACGATTGCTATGATTCTAAATATTCTTGTTATTTTCTCTTAATTTTCTGTCTTGTACTTTTGCTGGTAGTTCTGATATGCTGCCATGTATATACATTTCAGAAAACCCTGAAATTCACATCTGGAGAAAAGATTTGTAACTGAAGGATAAGTTAAAGTCTGCAACTCAGAAGTTAGTGAGCAGTTAGTTATATGTGCAGTACTACTGAAGCAAAGCTGGTCAAGAAAATTATTTTCATCTGTGGAACACTCTGAAGTTTTGAAAAAAACTATACCCTTTTACATACCAGAAGCATCAGCACTGCTTACTGATGATTAGAGTATACTAAACTCACTAGTCTCACTTTGAAGGAAAAAATTCCTCAGAATTGTTCTTCTAATATGTATTTTTCAGTGCATAAGCATGGGGGAAGATATGTGGAAAGTACCCCCCTTGCCTCATAGTAGAAGGCAAAAACAGAGCACAAATGGGAAGAAAATAAAAAAAGAAATGAATGTTTTGAGTGAGGGTAAAAAATGAAAGATTTTGAATATGACACTTAAGTAAAAACTAATTCAGACAAAAGAAAGGCTTTTTTTCCACTAAGAACTTATTGACTGAGTTTATACTGAAGCTGGTAAATGAAGTTCCAGCAGTAATAATTGGGTGGGTTTTATGCAAGCTAGAATGATAGGCAACTCTCTCTCCAATAGCAGTTTGCCATAGGGTAGTAGCAGCATAAATTTTCCTAAACATCAAGTGCATTTCACCTTCATTTTTAAGTGGGATAACTGAGAAGTTTACTCTTTTCTCCTCATGACCTAACTTTGTTTTTTTAAAATGACCTACAGCTATAAACCATTATCAACAATGAAGTCTGACTTAAATGCAGTTCAATTTTGACACTTCTTTCTTTTCCTGTGTTCTCCCAGAAGGTATTGCACTCAATCTGAGTTGATAGCAATTTCCTGACCAGTGAGTGACTAGTGTCTTGGTGACTGTGGTATTGATAGTACTTTCTTCCTGTGAAATAATTGATCTGAATGGCTTAATTTCTGTGAATCTTTAGGACTCTAATGCTGTTGATGATAAATACAGATTAAAGATGCAAAAGAACTCTTCACGACAAAATATTTTATGCTCTTAGGAATGATGCTCTTGAATGAAGTCTGTTAAAACCCTGTAGAACATGTTCTAGGTAATCTTCTGATAGCTATAACCTTTCAGCAGCACTTAGGGTTTCAAGCTGATAAAGCAAAAAAAAAAAAAAACCAAAACAAAAACCAAAACCTAGAATAGCATACATAGAAGCCATTTCTGTGTCTCCTTTTGTTTCAGCATTTTTGATATGTGTATATAGATGTATGCAAATCTTTGCTTGTATATAGAAACCTGAAAACACACACACATCAAAAATGGTTGGTTATTTAGAACCACAATAGTTCAGTACTTCTCAAACCGTACAGTGATTGAGATAGTAGAAATTTGGAAACAAACTTTACAATATATGGGGAAAATGATGCAGGAAAGGGCTTTTCTCATGCTGTTTCTCTGTTTGCCAGCTCTGAACGCCATCGCATCTGATGTTATATACTGAAGTCGTACGTGTACACAATGATGTTAAGCCAGCAAACATGAAAACAAGGAAATAGCACGAGAAAGCCCTTTGTCCTGTCTCTGATTGCCGAAGAAATTTATCGTCTGATCTCCAGAGGGGTTTGGAAGTGACGATGAACTGTTCAAGCTGCCCTACTGAAAGGTATCAAGGGCAAGAATTTTTTAAAAAGAAAAAACAAAAAAATTTTAGTACGTTGTGCTATAGTGTTCTATAATGTAGTTTTGCTAAGAAAAAAATAATGTGACTCATCCTTCTTCACAGTTGGAAATTATGGTAAATCTATTTTGCTTGTAATCACCTTGTCCCAGACTTTTTCCTTATTTATTGTAGTTGAAATAATTAGGAATTTTGTTTCTATAAATATATTAAAAGGGAGCAATAAATTTTATTCATACATTAAAAAGAGAATGTAAAGTTCTTTATACTCCCTGCATTTAAAAGAAAAACAAATGAGTTGTTGTCGCTTATAGCATCATTATACATGTTAAGAATTAAGTGTTATTATATCTATTCCCTAATATTTTTAATGCTGTAATTGCTGCTATGGATCACAAATAGAATTGATCACATCACTGCATTCTCATTTTACAGGCACAATAGTAGTAGTGAAAAATGAGTACTTCCTGCTTTTTTATACACAACACTTTGTAATAAATGATCACTTCT
Organism: Rynchops niger; assembly: GCA_013400035.1. NCBI lineage: Eukaryota > Metazoa > Chordata > Aves > Charadriiformes > Laridae > Rynchops > Rynchops niger. The sequence continues at coordinate 494,309 of VXBH01007257.1, forward strand.
TAAATAACTGGAAAGTATTCACTTAACATCTAAAAATAAAATTTAATTTGCATTTTGCTTGCTGAAATTTAGATAATGTCTGTGTAACAGGTGCCATACATTTAACCTTCTGAAGTACTTTTATTTAAATTAAGAAGTCATAAATCCAGTGGCTTGGTTTTCAGTGTGATAAAATAGGAAATAGCATACATACTTTTGCTGTTAGCCAGCACATGGGGAAAAAATGCCCTGCTCTTGTTTGTTTTCCCCACGTTATTTCTCTATATAGTTGGCTTTAAAAAAAAACAACAAACAAAACAAAACAAAAAAAAAACGAAAAAAAACAAAAAAAACCAAACCAAAAACAAAACCGAAACAAACAACAAACCCATTTTTTTATGTTATGATTTGTTATTTATCACGGGACATGTCAAAAATAAAATTTGAGTATCACAGCTTTGTTTGCAGGTTAGTTGCAAGTTCTTGTATATTGCCTCACAGTGTAGGGAGTAATGCTTAATATATGTCATCTATAATATTAGAATTTCACATGCAATGCAAAATTTCTTAGGAAGCAGAGGAGTATAAAGAACCCTGTTTTCTGCACTTACGTGAAGACATGTAATATTAGTTTGCTAGAATAAAACAAAATACAGACACTGCTTTTAACTGGGATGTATACAGTACATATAACTTTCTTTTTAAAAAAGCTATTAATGATTTGTGAATTAGACTACAACATGAAATTCTTACAAATTACTGTATGTTTGATGTAAAGGTATTTATAGGCTTGTACTTAATATTCACATTGCCTCAGTTCTTGGACTGCAGAATGTCTACCATGACTGTTGCCTATAGTTTCCTCCTCATTTGCTATCTGGCTCTTTAAAAAAGTGTATTTGGCTATTTGATCTGTAAAATAAATTCTATTAATAATGAAGTACGTATTGTAATTTAGCATATTGTATTGCATAATCATAGCTATGACTGTTGCAGAAAATTTTTCATTTCTGATAATCAAATCATTTTCTTGTGAAGAAGTTTATTATCTGTAAGACAGTCTTCCTATTTATCATACCCTTGCAGCATTGATGCTTCAAACTAAAGAAACAACACTTTCAGCAGTTAGACATACAGTAATGATATTTATTGACTCAATGCCACAATTCAGCCAGTTGCTTTGGGTTGAAAGTTAGTTCCTAAGGTAGTAAGGAATTTATTCAAGAAGTATTGCTTAGTGTAACAAAGATTGGTCCTGCCTATTGTTGTAACAATTGTTTGCTTAAATGCTTTATATGTGGGTGAGGGGAAGCATTCAAAGGTATTTGTTAAGAGTAATAATCCTTTGGCCTAGTAGAGGTGTTTGTGAGGAAGATGTTAAGATTTCACAGACTTGCGTATTCTGTTTTTTTTCTTTGTTTTTTGAGTCTTTGGATTTCTGTTCTTATGTTAATTAGATTGTATTTCCTTGTTGAGAAAAGTGACATAGAGATACATATTAATGTTTGATTAAGAAAAGCACCAAATAATTTGAATGCTTACATTGAATTTTTTTTTTTTTTTCTTGGAGTCAAGGGATAGTGAGTTGAGATACTGGACTAGGTTAATGTCATCTAACTTCAAGCACATAATTTAGTCATTTCAAGTGGACATATAATTGCCCTAATTTTTTTTCTCTGGTAGCGAAAAGGCATAGATGCTGCTAGCAAGTAATTTTGATGTTAGGACTGCATGCCCTCTCGAAGTGCCTACTTTCTTACAATGAGTATGAAGAGAACCTTTGAGAAGTACCTTTCTAATTTAAACATGCCAGTTATGTGCTTGCCAAGAAAAATATTTTTCATGAGATTCCTAGTTCATTTGCTTTTAAGCTAGCTGAAGGTTTACCTTTTTCCTAGTATTTCAGTGGTCATATCATTCTAGTCTGTCAATAAATAATTCTAGAAGAATCTAAGATGATTTTACATTTTTAAAAAGTTACACCCATGAAATAAAAGGTACATCAAGTGGTTGGATTATTGGTCCAAATCAGTAATCTCTTCTACTTCTCTCATGAGTCAGCACAGCCAAATATAATAACCCTCCAAATGCACTAAGGGAAAAGCCAGCAACCTCTTAAGTGGTTCAGTTTCATGTGTTTCCTCTGTTTTGATTTTTGTTTTCTTACCTCAAAGTATCACTTCTTAAAAAGTAGTTCTTTCATGGACTGGTATAAGATTTGTTCAGAGACCTCATTTCCTTCTGATGGTTAAATAGGTTCATGAAAGTCTCATGAAAGCCTAATGTGTACTGACCAAACGTGTGTGTGTGCTGAATATCAATTTCAACACTTTTTAGTGATGTGAAGGCTAAATGGAGGCCAGTCAAAAAATTCTATATTTAAGTTTTTTGTTGTGTTTTGCTTTTCTTTTTTAAAATGAGTATTAGCATCCTGAGTCAAAGAGAGTTGGCTTTGACACTTAATTCTCATATGTTTTTGCCAACAGAAACGCTATTTTCTGACTGCATAGAAGTCAGAGTAAATTAAGACCAAAAAAAACCCCTGAGTTGACCAAATGCTGATTTTTAAAATTGAAAACTCATTGTCTTTTCCTTGGAATGTCAATCATACTTTCTAAGCTACTTTATTCTACTTTAGACTGTAATTATCATTACTTACCATCATCTCAAATGATCTGGTGCACATTGCCACCCCAGTCACTGTTGCAGAGAGGTCTGTATCTATAGATAAAGCCTTGTAGTTTGGTTTTGGTTAGTTACAGTGCTACGTGTGGCTCAGCAAAAAGAATAGTTCTTTATTTGTTGCCAGTTTTACAGAGTAAATTAATCACACCACTGCTTTTAACCCTACAATGCCAGCAGCCAAAGATGGCTCTCAGTTTTGCTGTTCTGCATCCAGTGTCATATTGTCAGTGCTTGGATTTCATATGGATCTGTGTCTACCAAAGCTCAATGCCACTCAATCTCAAACATGCCCTGGTGTCAAGTAAGTCACTCCAAGGAAAAGCTATGGTACACAATCTGCAGTGTGTATGAAAGCTGCCTGTCGTATCAGAAAATATATTGGACTCTGGAGGATATCTTTAAATCCTTCTGAATTTGAGTGGAGGACTGCTGAAGGGCAGTAGGGTGCTGTCAGGAACAAAGCTGGATTGTGATGCAAATAGAATTATTTTTTTTTTAACATAAACTGTAATGCTGCAGGGTTTTTTTGTTACACATTTTCAGTGATTTCCTATTTAACCATAAAACATATATTTATGGTATATCCTGGTCTTAAGTATTATTTGTAAAATCTTCTTAACAAATATTTTTTATATATATTTTTGCTTTCATATTCAATTACTGAGCGCTTGTTCCTTTTATGTCTTATTTATCTGTTTCTAAAATAAATTTTGTTTGAAGATGATATTTGTATACCTTCTGGAGAAACACTGTTTTTAAGTATACCTCTGGTCTCTGCTTAGTGCATGCACACCTAGACATATACCAAGATTTTTTACAGTGATTAGGAGCTATAATTGTTAAAATAGCTTTTATACTTGAAGGACTGTAAAGCTTACTAGTAATTTAAAGAAATATGCTTCTTTCAAAACCTTATACTCCTTAGCAGTACATTTTTTGCCTACATTTTCTTCAAAGAAATCTGGCTTAAGCAGGAATTCCAAGAGCTGTACATGTTCTAACAATGTTTACATGTACGTGTGAGTGTTTATACAGTGTTTAGAGTTAGAGAGACAGAGATAGAGTGCGTTTATATATATATGTATCTCTGTGTGTGTATGTATGTATTTTCTGTGCATGTGTGTATAAAGAAAGCATGAGGGTGTATATATGCATTTATCACATATTCAATTAGCAAATTTTATAGGCAGTATATATTAAACAGAATATAACTGCAGGTACGTGCCTATCTCAGTACCCAATATATCTTGCTATGAAAGATAGACAAGCACTAAGGTTTTGACTTTACCACATTATTTTGAGATCTGGAAAGGTCGGCCTTGCCTTCTGAGAGTGTACTGGGTTCTCACTATATTAGAAAGGGACTCTTGATAACTTGGAGTTAGGAGTGCAATATGGTAAGTACAATTTTGAATTTCACTTCTTTAACTATTTCATTTTTACTCATTCCAATACGGTCTCCTATTATTCTAAAATACTATTTTTTCTATTATATAGACTCATTAAGTCTTGTCACCGAAAATGTCATGATAATGATGTTTCTGTATTTCCTCCAAGTTGTCAGCCTCTGCTTATTTCTTAAATAGGCAAATGTAAATCAAATTCAGTTATTTATATTCATTCAGATAGATATTAAGTGTGTTATCAGGAATTTTTCAGGGTTACCACTGACTTTCTGCAATCTTCTAAATAGGTTTTATTCATTTGTATTTACTATGGGCTTTTTTGTTTGGGGATTTTTCTGTTTTTTTTTTTTTTTTTTTTTTTATGGAAGGCATTCATTAAAGCTCAAATAACTTCCAGTAAAAAATTGAATGATTATGTCAAAGATAGAAGGTTCGATTTCCTGTTACTGAGTTGCAGCGAAGAATTATGAGCTGAATTCTTGTCTGTTTTCTCAACATAGTTTTCATCCTTTCTCTGCTACAAGAGGGTGTCCACGGCTGTCAGATGGATGAAGTGCCCTCTGCTTATGTTCTCTGTTTCCTTCTGGGCTGTGGTGTTGTCTTTGTTCTTGATACGATCACCAGAAATTTGAGTCTTAAGACCTCCCCTCAGAAGAATTTCCTCCTTCTTACTGCCTAGGCAGTATGAAGACTTGCCTTTTAGCTGTGTGCATCAATAGCAAACAAGTTGCAGGCATATGGACACACTGACACTAATGTGGGTCTGAAAGACTCCAGTCGTAGACTTTCCACCACAAAAATACTTTTCTAGATCCATATCTAAACCATTGATGGGCTGTTACTCTCCTCCCCTCCTCACCTTCTTTCCTCTGAGGAAAACAACGGGACAAATTCTGGTCTTATCCAGACACTAGTGGACGTGTGTTTCAGATAAGCAAATGACCCACAGATGTAAGTATTTCAAACAAGTGAATGGAATTTGGAGCCTCCTTTCCTTTGAACTTTAGAGTATTTGAGTAATTGGAAATATTCCGGAAAACACATACTATGAAAGCATAAGCATTTTCTACCTTATGCCTTCTGTTTTCAAAATCATCTGGTTTTTGGGAGGTAAATATGAAACTTATCTATAGCAGACATACCAATGAATCAAACTGGATATGGGAAAGTGCTTTTCTATTTTGAGTAAGCATATTTGTAAACAAAACTTCTAGAGAGGAGGAAAACATTGGATGATGTTTTCAAGCTTAGCGGAGAGGAGGCAATAACTTCTACAGCCTGCTGAGATTTTGATTGATATTGATTTCAAAGTTAGAAGCCAAAACCACTACAATTCGTAGAAGAAATGTTTTTCCCAACTTGTGTTAAACTCAGAACTCAGTGAGAGCTGCAACTAAGAGCTGCTGCCGCTTGTAAAGCTATGTCTGATATTGTTATTAGCAGCAGTGATCAGCATTGTTGTATTCACTGTTCTACAGTCCACGCTGAGTCAGCTTGATCTATAACATTTTTTAGAACTGAGTGGGAACAATGAATTTACCAGAAATCCTACAAGAAAATCCTTTTTTCCTCCCCCAAAATAGCAGTAAGCTACTCTTCCAAATGCAGGTATCTAATACTTTTCAGAAGTATGTCCTGTTAGACACATTGAAGTAATATAATAGCTTCTATGTGGATCTTTATTCTTCACACTAAACACTTACCTTTTTAACTCTTATTTTGTATATTATGGGGCTGTAGAAACCTACACATGGATATACACACAAAAAGAAGATGATTTTCTAATACTTCTCAAATACTTATTTTTTTATAAGTGTGGAGTCTTAAGATACTTCTTGCTGTTTAGTAGTAGCATAGCCAAACTCATTTTTTAATGGCCCAAAGTTGTTTATTTTAATCTAGAAAAATGACATTGTGACTAATAAACATAGATAAACAGATTGGTGTTTACTTACACATGGGGCAATCGTCACACCTACTAATTTTGAAAATATTAGGCTTAAGGATTCCTTCAAAGGTAATAACTTCTAAGTACATGATGAATATGTTTTAAGAAAGTAGTAACGTTCTTTGGCTGTTGGGTGGCCAAAGTTGTGAAGTAACACCTGTTAAGTGATCTTTGCTGATTCAGTTCCCTTTCTTCATCAGGTTTATTGTAAGACCTGTATTATTGTAAGACCTATGTATTATTCCTTTGGCCAACTTCCTAACTCAAATTACTTCATATCCTGTTCATCAAGTTTTATATTTTAATTTCATGGTTTAAAAGGATACTTATATGGCCTCACACCATGAGATTCTGGTTTTCTGGTCTGTATACAGGGTTTGGAATTGTCTATTTTAATATATTGAAAGTATTGTGGGTTTTTTGTGTAACAGTCCAGACATACCTAAGTTCTTGCACTTGGTATTATGTCAACTTCACTTTTGATAAAGGCACTATGACAATAACCAAAGGAGTTAATATCAGATGAATAAATCTCCTTTGATGGTATATTATAACCATTTAGTATATGTTGGTGAGTCACAGAATATACATCTGTTTATTATATCAGAGTTCTTAAAGATTACAGGTCATGGAATCATAGAATAACTTGGGTCTAGAGGGACCTGTGGAGGTCACCTAGTCCAATCATGGTGCTCAAACCAGACTACCTAAATTTAGATCGGTTTGCTCTGCACCTTGTTCAGTTGACTTCTGAGTATCTCTAAGGGTGGAGGTTCCAAAACCTTTCTGAAACACTAGTTTCTCTTTTACAGCCTCCATGGTGAAGAGTTTTTCTTTGTCTTAATTGGAATTTCTCTTCTTGTATTTAATTTCTGTTGAAAGGCCATGTATATACTTTACAGATTGACAAGAAGTGCTTGAGTGAAACCTTTTCTGGGGCCTTAGAGAAAATACAGCAAAGTCTGTTTTGAACAGAAGTCATTAAAGCAGATCAGTCATTCACTTTCTTTCAGTCATACCTCTTTGTCTCTGTGACAAAGCTGTGCATTGTATCCCATACAGCATATATGGATTGTACTTAGAGTGATGGTATTGTGAACTGTCAAACAAGAAGCTTGTTCCCTGGCTTCCCAGTTGAAAAAGCCATGAGAGTACAAGGTGAAAATTTCCATTCAGCTCTAGTGAGGCCTTCATGTGTTCAGGTGGCCTTTCTTCATTCCTTCCTTCCTATGTTGAAAACTGCTTCATTTTGAATGAGAAAACTGAACTGCTTCACATGAGGAAGCTGCAGGATAGTTCTTTCCTTGCTCACAGCCTTACTTGTGTCTGTCTTCATCTTCCTCTTCACTTCTTCATATTGAACAGTCTTCAGCTGTCTCATCATGCTTCACCAAACATGTCTTCATCTTTTTCAGTCTTCATGACTTTTGCACTCTTCTTGTTTTAATGCTTATGGTAGTATAGTGCATCATCACACTATTTCTTTTGTGTTGCTCCATATTATTGCTAATACAGAATCTGTGAATATTCACACAAATGATTTTTGAACTAGTGCTGAAAACCAAGCATATTTGGGAGAGTTTTGTTGTTTGCTATGTCAATATTTTCAAGAAAGTACTTTTTTCCTTTCAGCCTATTTCTGGGATCCTCACATCCTCTGGGATCCTCTCAGAATTCTGAGATTAATACATTCCTATGTCACTACAAATGTTCAATATTTCTGGATCCTCAAGTATATGTAGGTGTTTCAGTGGAAATCAGAATCTTAATTGTTTTTATGGATCCACTCCTTATATGCATAAGTATCCAAATTAATTCCATTTACTTATAGATGTAAATATTTTAAATATATCTATTCATATGCATTCTCAGGATAGAGCCCAGAAGCATGCTGTTTTCTGCTTGCTTGTATGGCTTATCAATTTATGTATTTGTCTTTATTTTATAAATATATTGTTAGTTTTCATTTGAATTCCATCTTGTTCTACTAATGAAAACACTGATAAGTGTACATAGTCAAGATTGATTTACTCACAAAGTAATGAGTGAATCAAAGCGTTCTGGGAACTTCTTATGAAGGTTGGATATTAAAAGCAGACAGAAATGACAGAATAATGCTGTCAATAGCAATTAAAAAAGGAAAATGTAATTGGAGGGAAACATATTCTTTTGATGTTTGCTGTATACAAGATATACAATGGTGCAATTATCTGTTCACTTTCAGTTGCCAAGCATTATTTATTAGTTACAGTATTTTGGCTTTGAAACACTGAACATGGATAAGACAGCATGTGCTCAGTTGTGTAAGGGTTCCAACATCTGTCCTGAAAATCCTCTTACAGAAAGTCTTTTTGGAATTAGGAAATGGCAACATGAGTTCTGAAATAGAATGAAAGAAACAGAGTAAATGGGGTGGGGGGATTGGCAGAGAATATTTTATTATTTCATTGCCCCTTTTTAACATATTAACTGCTTCAACTGTTTGTTTTTATGATTCCAGATGGTAGCAAGATGCATATAAATGAATAAAATGAAATAGAACAAATCAAATGCTTGGCTGCTGTTCAAGAGCAGCTAAGGCTAAGCTTTATTAAATTCACATGAGGTTATGATAACTGTGGAATTTCACAGAATGAACTGCAATAATCTTACTCATGAAGAACATCATTCTTCTTGAGATAGATGGGAGAATCTAGAATTGTATCATGGAAAAAAATATAGCCCCTTTGGAGCTTTATTTTCAGAAGGCATTCACTACTTGAGTGATATCTGTACATGTGCCACAAACAAAAATCAACATGCACAATCCATTTTTACGCATGAAAAGTTTTAAAGGTTTGTTCTTTCTTGGAGACAAAGTAGAGGATGCTTCAAAGAAAGTTAGTATGTTCTATGTTAAAACTCTTCCCTGTGTCATATAAAGTCCCTTTAGGAATAGGCATATTCAGATTTTAAAAGTGGGGAAGTATTAAATTTTAAAATTATGTTAGACAATTTATATTTAAATAGGAAAAAATATAATGCTGACAAAACCAAGCATTTTTTATGATTTTTTGCAGGATGCAATTCATATTCTTGGTGCCTTTTTTGTGACTGTGGATCACTTTTTATGCTTCTGTAGTTGAATGGCTGTCTCTAAGTGAATGTTTTTCAAACATCTTTTTTTGTCACTTAATGAAATTAAACAATTCTCTTTTTTTCTTTTAGATATGCTATTTTCCTCTTATTTCTTTTCATTGAAACTCCAAAATTACTGATCAAAATTTCTGATGAGAGAGTAAAATGTTTTCCTCAAAACCCCTGAGATGTATTTCCTGCCAATACTTAAAGGATATATTTTGATAATTTCTCCACTACGTATAATTCAAAGTGAATTTCATCCATAAAAGTGCATCCCTGTATCTAAAATGAAGGAAAGAGGAAAATGCTAAAACTCAGAGCTAAATGACACTGAATACCCAAATCTATTGAGGAGCTGGTCAGGGAAAGCAAAAGGAAGGAATAAATCTAAAGCTGGTTTTATATTCTCTTTGTATTTCCTTAGCTATGTTAGTCCAGCATGGTCCCCATGCCATACCTTCTATACCAGATGAAAAGAAGGTCATAGGATGGGTGGAGGTGGATGAATGGTGAAACCTGCCCAGCACTTCATAGTATCTGGAGATCCTCAGAGAAGGTTTTCTTCAGTGGACAGATAAGATTATTTAGTGAGCTTTATATAAATAGGATAATGTGTAGCCTGGCTCAATATTGACTTAGATTCTAGCTATATATTCATAAGGTATTTACACTCTGTAATGACTTACTGTTTTTCACATTTACCTGCATAGAAAAGTGAAGCAAATAAGCAACAGTGTACATAGCTCTGAAGGTATATCCCATGAAAAAAAAAGTGTTGCAAACAGAATTTAGTCTCATGAGTAAAAGTTTCAAAATGCAAAAGTGAAAAAGCCAAAAAATTTTAATTGAGTTAACTCTCTATGTTGTGGTAAGAAATATACTGTCGCCGTGACTCAATTGCAAGGCTTTCCTATAAATGAAATAAAAACTCTATTTATGAAGTCTGCACAGGGAAAACGTGCAGGGAAAAATCACTCCTAGGTATGCTGCCACTGGATCATGACCATCTACTATTGACTGCTAAATTTTACAGGTTTTAGTAGATTTCCTAGTCATAGGTAGAGAAATTAAGTAACAAGTGACATAATTATCAAGCCCTGCAAATCCTGCTATTTATGCATAACTAATGGCTCACATAAAGTAATTTACTCCCTCTCAGCGGAGTTACTACATGGATCCAGGAGAAGAGGTGAAATGAAATCCGTTAAGGAGAGCTTCACAAACATGGGAAAGGATGCAGTTCTGGCTTCCAAATGTGTCTTGATAAAAGTTTGTATTTGAAAGGTCAAGAAGATTTTGAAGCATTGAGATAACTTAAAAGGTAACTCTGATATTACAACTTGAGTAATTGCAAATGGGAACATTTTTTTTTTCCTCTTTTCCTTGTGATTTGGTGTTTGTTTGGGGTTTTTTGTGTTTCTTTTTTAAAATACTTGAGGTTTTTCCCAAGTAGGTAATATGTTATACAGTAGCCTACAGTATATTTTTTTTTTACTGCATACTGTACCTGTGCTTCTTTACAGCTCTTTGGCCATTTGATGGAAGGTGCGAAGTAAGCTAAATCCTCAAATTCAGCATAATATTTTGAAATGATTCAGAGCTGGGTACAAGACCAGTGCAAATATATGTTATATGTATCGAAACTTTTGGTGACAAAAATGTTTTATATGATAGGCACTTGTATCGTGCCTTTATATGACAGGCACTTGTGACTTGCAAGTCAATTTGAAAAGATTAGATAATTGACGTCTTTTGATCTTGCCTTTAAACTTAGTCCCATGGGTTTTAATCCTGCATTGAAATGATTCAAAATTAACATTTTAGAACAATGAAAAGGAAAAACTCTATTAAGAGAGAGCAGTGAACTATTTTGAATATTAATGAATATAAAGTCCAAAATATAAACATTAACTGTAACAGAAACTTTATCCTATTCTTGATTATTACTTAGGAGTGATACCAGTCTTTACATTATATGTGTTTGTACTAAAGTTATTTTTGAGCAATACACAAACCCAGAGCATAGTTTGCAATAATACAGGGAAGTATTATAGTACAGTAATTACAAATTTTTTCAGTGGGTGCAACTGATTGACACTTATCTGTTCTGTAACAGGAAAAAAAAATATGTTTAAAGAGCATGGGAAACTTTTATAGGAACTGATGAATCATTACCTTCCAAAAGTTAGATATAATTAGAGCGGATATCACATGGAAATAAAATTAAAAAGAGTAGAAGGCAACTGTTTAGTGTTTTGATTAAATCCTTTGTTGTTGGTTTGGGTAACGTCAAACACATGCCAGTTTTGTTTTGAGGGGCTGAATAACTTGTTCACTGTTGTCCTCTTTGAAAATGAAGTGAAAGACAGAATCTGGCTGCTTGAAGGTGTTCATCAAAGCCACAAATGCAGAACTTTCTTGAAGGCTACCTACACTTGCTCCTGAAAATAATAGTCCATAATGGACAGAAAAAATGACGTATGTCATAGTAGATAGATAACCTTTTCTCCTTGTGAAACCAGCCCAAATAAAAACTCTCAGATGTAATCAGAATTGTTTTTCCTTTCCCTGTGTCAATCAAACCTTTCCTATTGATAATCTGAACAAAATAGGATTGAGAACACAAAGTCTACTTTGGTATTATTAAGATGAAAAGATTCTGACAAGGTTTGATAACATTTGAGATGCAGAGGCTGTTACAGGAACACAATGAATATCAAATATATCTGCAAAAAGGACTTTTTATCAAGATAAAATCCTGATGAAAAATGCCACTTATTCTTTATTTTCCATCAGGCAGATTTAAAGACTGCAAGTCAAGAATATAGATCTATATTTAATGGGGGTATTTAGTTTAGTACTCTGCTGAAATGTGAACCTTGAATTCAGTCACTTCTGATCCAAAAAAATAATTTAAAAACTAGACTCAGTAATTTCACATTCAGGTACAGAATATTCTGTTAATCAGAATTTACCAATGGATGTCACAACCTTATGGGTAAATCTGTATAGCCTGTTATTCCAGAGGAGTTTTGTGTTATTTGAACAGGTTTCAATGTAATGACTGACTTTTTCCTCTGGAAATAATTCACAAAATATCTCACTATTCACTTTATACACCTCAGAAGTACTAGGTTCCATGAGTGAAGAAATCGGATTGGGTACAATGAACTAAAAGTTGCCATTTGCTGATTTTGTATAATAGTTCATAACTATCATATTTATTTTTTTTTAAGACAGAAGTGTGTTTTTAATTTGTGGTTAATGATTTAATTGTTTGCTGTTTATTCCTGGTTTTATCTGGCAGTAAAACACAACTTTGTTCAGGGTGGTATTCAGGACAGGGAGTGAGAAGCTGGAACAGAATGTTCCACTACTGGTCAAAAAAGTGTTATGTGGTGGGAATTCACAAGTAAATGTATTGTAATCTTCCACAGGGATTGTGGAGGATTGTTTTACACTGTTTGTGTTCCATGACTTATGTGTGGTTGTGGGCTTTGTATGGATTTTCTTTTTTGTAATTGTTTTTCCTGTAGCTATACTATGGCTGGAGATTGGAAGGGAAAGAAAAAAGGTCAGAAAAGCTTCATAGCAATTTTGTTTTTGAAAGGGAGAGACCGGTTGATCCAGCTTAGATGGTTACACCTGGATCAACAAATAACTGTTGAATTACAGAGACAAATGCAAACTGCAAAACCTTACAAGTCAGCACTACCCCAGCTGTAACCAGAAGAGGATAGTAAGAAGGAAAGGTGAATCGATAGGACACGTTGTAATAAAATTATGAATGGATATCCAAAAACAGATGGTTGGAAATGGAACACGCCTTCTTTACTAAGTCAACGAAAGAGAAAATCAAAGAAAACTGAATTTCATAGCCTTGCCATTTGGAGTGTCATTGAGGCTGAATGGGGTTTTCGAAATGAAAGGGTTTTAATTCATGACTGCACTGGTTGTACAGCATGGTGTGTATGTAAAGTACATGGACCATATTCGGGTGTAGATATGATCTCACTGAGGCAATGATGATGCTTAATTCCCTTAGGCTGATACATATTTTAGTAGGAGAAATACTGAAAAGTGGTGAGGTAATGTTTTACTGTTCTTTTTACTACCTTTGAGTTACTTAATTCTCTCTTGCAAATTTAGAACAGATTGGCTGACATCCTGGATCAGTAAATACGTTGTATCAGGCCTAGATACTCAACTGGCAGTGGTCTGAAGCACAAGCTTGGGGAGGGAGAATAAGCAGAGCATGTAAAGCCACATTGTTCACTTCCTATTATGTAATGCTTGATGCTGAAGAGACACCAGAATCTCATAGTGATTTCTTCCAAGTGGTAATAGTTTCCATTTTGAAGGACTATAAAGGTAGCAGAAATATTTTTTTATGAAGGATTTAGGTTGGAATTAATTTATTCTGTAGGAGGTGAAGGAAGAGAGATACACCTAGAGAATCATCTGCTATAGCTGTCTCAAATACCTAGAATAAGCTGGAATGAGTCACTCTAAAACTGTCTCTTCTCTACTTACTGTAGGAGGAAACTATATGAACAAGTAGCTTTTAGATAGCTAAAGCTGAGTAAGATGATTTCTGAAATTTAATGCAAAAATAATTGTAAAAACTAGGGCTCGCAAAGCTGAGAACATTTTGAAGCTATGACCTTCAGTACTATAGGCGTATGTTCTCTCAGAAAGAGCTGAGGTAATTAAATGATAGATAATGCAGAGAGGGCTTCTCAAAGTGAGTAGAAGTATTGTGCTCAGATATTTTCACCTCCATTGTCTCAAATGTTAGAGTACTTATTCCATATATGTTGTTAGAAGTTGTTTGAAATACTAGTAAATTTTACTGTGTAAAGAGAAACCACATTCTCTGATATTTTCCCTTATTTTTGTAAAATAAACATTTTAAGTTTATGTTATTGTATCTTTTACCTTTGAGGTGATTTCGCTTTATTACATCATTTTTGTATGTCTGATTGACCTCCTTTACTCTTTGCCATAAGATGACAAAGATTCAAGTTGACTCATTCTGCTTGTTTATTTCGGCATATAATTTATTACCAGTACATTTACACAGAAAAAAAGAACAAGAATTTTGGAGAACATGTATTTAGTATATCAGCACATGACTCCATATTGCCAGCAGACAACCTGCAGCGTATGCTGGTCCGTTCCAATAATCTAAACACTGTGCCTGAGGAGAAAGTGAGAAATGTCTTCAGGCAGTGTGGATAGTGTGATCACTTGCTTTTTTCCAAAGTTCACAGGTGTCAGCATGCATGGTTTTGTTTCCTTTGATAGCATCTAACCTTTGAAGAAAATGCCTTTCACTTTACATTCTGGTGGTAGTTGTTATTGAGCTCAGTCAATGAAGCACTGGTCAGTTTAGTAAGTCTCTTTGGCAACACATCGTTACAAGATGAAGTTCATGTTGTGTTGTAAGAGAAGTCAGAGTCAATGTTTTCTTGAGCTAGATTCCTAAATTACTACTTTGTGACTTGCAGCAAAAGATTTTGGGAGAAGCAGTCCAATAGAGAGCTTGTTTTCAGAAAACACTAGATATTTTGCCATATAAGTCCTAACCAAAGCCTGAATTGAGTTAATGGTTTTAAAGAGTTCCTGTCCTTTTAGATTATGTCATCAGGTCTGCTTTTGGAAAAACTGGACTAAGAATGATCATTTGTCAGTATAATAATTCTGAGATGAGATCTAAATGGAGAACACTGTATTCAGTTGCCTATTTACTCTTCACCAGAAGCCTTTGGAAGACTGAGCAGAACAGTCACATCTTTATGCAAAAGTGTAGGAGCAGAAGTTGGAAGTAGGGTGATAGGAGGATGGGAAGTGGACGCTTTGAGGGGGAGGATTTTATCCAAATTAAATCCAGAAACTCTTTAAATGTTACAGAAATTTTTGAAGCAGAATAAACTTGTTGCATTGCACCACTTTCAGTAAAGTCTAGGAATTTTGATGTGTTAACTTTATCCTTCCTGTGGAAGGAGTACTGTGCGGGGTGAAAAGAACCCTATGATGTGGGAAAACTGAAATTAAACTCCATTGTAATACAATTCTGCCTTTTATCAAAGTAGTTTATTGCTCTTTTATTGTTACCAGAGATAGACATCCCAAATCTCATAAATTGCTGTCCCATGTGATATTAATTAACATATTTATTGTGATGTCTAGAAGGATTTCAAAGTCTAATTAGCATCTGACAGCTGAATTATATTTTCAGCGTAAGTGTGCAGCTCCTGTCGTGTCAGGGTTTACTTGTGTTGGAGTGGTATGGTAAAGGTACATTTTCAGACTGGAGAAGTTTCAAAGCTCAACCTTCCTGAGTAGTCCTGATACTCAAAGGCAAGATTTAAGGAGCAGACACCCCCCCTCCCTGCCAAAACCTAAACTACATTTTAATCTAGTTTCTCTTAAGATAATTTGGAAAAAAAATTACTTCTGATGTCTGCATTTTGGTAAACCTTAAAAAGGAACTTCTATTATTACTGTTTATTATTTAGCTAATTTTTATCTGTTCAAGGCCACATCTTGAATTTATTTTAATGGAAAATCACAGGTACAGTTGTTATGTGATGCTTCATCTGATTTGCTTTCTTCTGGTTTGGAGAAATAATATGCTTTTATTGTATGAATAAAAAAAAAAAACAAGAAGAAAGTATAATAACAAAGAAGTAGAATTATGTTCTATAAAGACATCTTTGTGATACTGTACATTGTGTTGCATTATATTTGTTCACAGCTTTGCACTGTAAGAAAACTACAAGGGGATAAAACCTCAAGAGAAAGAGCCCTATGAAATAAACACTATCAGAGCAGAAGGTGTCTTGCTAACCTTTAAAAATGCAATGCAGTCCCACACAGTTTTCTTCATTGAGAAGCAATCTGCAGCTCTTTAGCAGCAAACCAGTCGAGTTCTCACTCACTTTGATGTATGAGTTGAAATTTAATATAAAAAAAGAAAAGATCTCTTGGAAAATCCTATTAATGGAGGCTCATTTTCATTATGTCCAGTTTTCTTTCATTATTGGATAGTTATAGGGATATCTCTTTCCCCCAGTGCCATTCTTTTCTTTAGATTATTTTTGTATGTATGTGTTTCTTCACATGCCTTGAAATCAGTGTGGTGGTCTTTTCTACTGGTTTCTTCCATCCTATTTTGCTGTATTAATTTTAGCTGCAAAATTTTATACGTTAAAATAGTGCCCCTCCTACAAGAAAGACGCTGAGGTGCTGGAGAGTGTCCAGAGAAGGGCAACGAAGCTGGTGAAGGGTCTGGAGCACAAGTGTTATGAGGATCAGCTGAGGGAGATGGGGTTGTTCTGCCTGGAGAAAAGGAGGCTGAGGGGAGACCTTATGGCTCTCTACAACTACCTGAAAGGAGGGTATAGTGAAGAGGGGTGGGAGAGTTGGTATCTTCTCCCAAGTAACAAGTGATAGGACAAGAGGAAACTGCATCAAGTTAAACCAGGGGAGGTTTAGTATGGATATCAGGAAAAATTTCTTCACTAAAAAGGTTGTCAAGCGTTGGAAGAGGCTGCCCAGGGAAGTGGTGGAGTCGCCACGTGTAGATGTGGTGCTGAGGGACATGATTTAGCAGTGGGCTTGGTAGTGCTAGGTTAATGGTTGGACTCAGTGATCTTAAAGGTCTTTCCCAACCTAAACGTCCCCCACAGCATTCTTCTGGAGAAGCTGGCGAACCGTGGCATAGACAAATGTACTCCTCACTGGGTTAAAAACTGGCTGGATGGCCATGCCCAGAGAGTTGTGATTAATGGGGTGAAATCTTCTTGGCGGCCGGTCACCAGTGGTGTCCCTCAGAGCTCTGTTTTGGGGCCAGTTTTGTTTAATACCTTTATCAATGATCTGGATGAGGGGATTGAGTGCACCCTCAGTAAGTTTGCAGATGACACCAAACTAGGTGGGAGCGTTGATCTGCTTGAGTAGGAAAGCTGTAAGGAGTGACCTGGACAGGCTGGATCGATGGGCCAAGGCCAACTGTATGAGGTTNCTGGTGAGGGGTCTGGAGACCAGGTCATATGAGGAGAGGCTGAGGGAGCTGGGCATGTTCAGCTTAGAGAAGAGGAGGCTGAGGGGAGACCTCATTGCCCTCTACAACTCCCTGAAAGGAGGTTGGAGAGAGGTGGGTGTTGGCCTCTTCTCCCAAGTAAATAATGACAGGACCAGAGGAAATGGTCTGAAGCTGCAGCAGGGGAGGTTTAGGTTAGATATTAGGAAGAATTACTTTACTGAAAGAGTGGTCAGGCACAGGAGCAGCCTGCCCAGGGAGGTGGTTGAGTCACCATCCCTGGAGGTGTTTAAGAAACGTCTACATTTGGCACTTTCAGGTCATGCTCTAGTGTCAGAGATTGTAGGGGGTTTTTTTGTGTGTGTATGGTTGGACTCGATCTTACAGGTCTTTCCAACCATGAAGATTGTATGATTGTATGGTTCAGTGATTTTTAGAATTGTCTGTCCTTCATTGTGCTTTGACATCTTATATTTTATTTCTTTTTTCAGTGGGAAAAGATTGCTATTGCTTTATCAGAAATGATTTATTTGGAGTTTTATATGAACCAAGCGTCTTTGCGTGATCTCAAGTACTGGCCAACAAGCAAAAATACAGTAATTGAAGTATTTTAGTAAATTGTTGAAGTTCTGCATCGAGAGTTATTATCTGCTTTTAACCCACTCTGTTACTTTAGTGATTCAAAGTTCTAGAACTTGATTATCATAGTGAATGAATACTCGTATTTTACCATGAATTCAGAGGAGACTGCATTTGTTCAGGAGCTGAAGCTGCTGAGCGTCACTGGTAGAGTAGGAGATCGTTCCTGTTCTTAAGAATTTTTTACTTCTGTACATGCTTAAGAAGGTCTTTTCAAAACTGTGCAGACTAACTCCACTTTCAATATAGAAGTGTAACCATTGACTTCTGGGGAAGCTGGGTGAGGTCAATGCAGAAAGCTTTACAAAACCCCATTTATCCTGTTTTCGTTCCAGGCTATCATTAAGAAGGTAACCAATATGAAACAGGGAGCTTAACTGTGAATGCAAGTGTAATTGAAATGGCTGGAGTTACAGATTGCTCCATTACTGTCACTCTTTTATCTAATATCATACTGATTTAAAGTACTTAATTTTTCATTGTTCTGTACAGTTTAGAGATCCATCTTTTTAGCCACATGCCAAACTGGTATGGAGTACGCTGTGAATTATACCATTCCTGACATTATATGAAATCAGATAATTCTGTGTGTGTCTGTATGGAGAAGCATTACATTAAGCTAAACTTAGCATTACATTAAACTAAAGTGTAGTTTCATTCTCAAATTTGAAACAGAATTTAATTTGGTTTTGAGTAATCAGAGAGGTGTGTGTGTACGTATACATTTATTTCACTTATTGTTTACAGATGTCTACAGGAAAAAAAGTTTATTAGAAGAGTTTCAATATTCAAGAGTAAAGAAGGCCTATGCTTTAGAGCCATTAAAATCAAGGTTTGTCTTTGTTAATCTGCTGCTACTTACATCTGTTTGCTGGGGTTTCTTTCTTACCGACAGGTTAAATTAGGTCTGGATTAATCAAAGTTTAAACAAGACCTCTCTGGTTTGATAGGACTAGGTCAGTGGATTGATCCAAGTGAAGTGTAATGGATCAATTACCTGGTAACTTGGAGAGATTTGTTAGTGTAGGAATGATGATCTGAACACCCTGTTCACCTGAACAGCCAATCAACACCCTAAATTATTAGGAAGCAGAGGAATGGAAGGAAAAAAAGCTGTCTTCCATTTTAGCAGTGACAGTACAATGTATATATATTTGAATGATAAAGGTGGATGATTAATGTGTTGCTAAATTCTTTGGTCACCCTTACTGGCCTTCTCAGGAAAGGACATATAGGATCTAGTGAACACTTTGTGGGAATTTAACTACAATAAAATGTTGTTCAAGGAAACAAAAAGAGCAAGGATTCACTCAAGACATTACTCATTATTGTACATCCTGGAAAAATATGAGAGTGAGATTTAGATAGTGTGGATGATGGGATTTTAAAATATGAGATTTCTTGATCTGCTTTTGAAGAGAACTTTTGTGTTGCATTCCTGAAGAAGTATGTTGCCGGACGCTGTCCTGCATCCCTTTTCACTGTGGAAGGATGTGGTTGAATCAGAGAGTGGGATGCAAGAAAAAACTTGTATTGCACAACTAATCTGTTTATCTGCAATGTTGTAGATAAGCATAGAGCAACATTCACTTGTAGCACTATCTAGTCAATCTCATCCTAAAATCTGTTGAAAACAGAGAATTGTTTTATTATGAATGTTAACCAACTCATTCACAGAAGAATGTAGTGACAATTTATTTGGAACGGTGTGGATCACTGCGGTCTGATTTTCTTAGTTATGATTCATAGATTTTCTTAGTTTGGATGGCATAGAAACTCACCATTTGGAAACCATTGGTATTTGACTACAGTTAGAACAGATGTTCTGGCTGAATAGTCTCCAGTCTCCATTAGCTATATTTCCATATCAGGGACACTGCAAGCTTTTTGAAAAAACATTTCAGAGTAATTACTATTGCGAATTATCAACCACTTCTTCCACATAGTAGGGACTAACCTTACTTGTTACCCGTTATTTAAAGGAACTACTTCACTTCAGAAAACAGTATTCTTAGGTGGCCAGCAAAAAGATTTTATGAAGTTGAAACAATTTTCTTTAATTATCCTTCAACAATTCACAGTTAAAAAAAAAATTACCCTTTTAAGGAAATGGATATAATGAACCACTCTAGAGACCTCGGAGTATGTACTGTATAGGAATCTCATTTAAAAAAAAAAAAAAATCTTCCCAATTAAAACACATTTAAAACTTTTTCTTTTAAGGATTTTTTTAATGTTGTACAACCATTAATAAAACCCTGTAAACTCAGCCTAGCAGTGTGTGATGGAACCTCTTGAAGAGAGGAACATTGTTTGAGGGGTGTTGGTATTAAGTAGGAGGAGAATTTTACCAGTGGATGGGCTCCATTAATTAGAGGGAAATCAAGAGTGAAACCTAGAAAGGATCTGAGACTGGATTAGATACGTACCTATTCACTATGCCTAAAGAGAATCTTTTCAATTAACTGTATAGTGTAAATGATAATCCATTAAATGATGGATTTCACTGAGGATCTCTGTTTTCATTTGACTTTGAAGAGGTAATGGTAACTGGGGAGTGGGTAAGAGGTCTTTGTGCAGGATGTTTTCTGATATAGACATTAAAAACAGACTTAATCTTCCTGGAAAGAAAAAGTTGTAAGCTTTGGAAATATGACTGATTTTATTTCTTGTTCATACAGCTGTATTAATAACTTATTATACTCAGCTTTAGCCCTGTCTGGAAGAAAATAGGAAACTTTACTGAAATTCGTCTTAGGAGATCTGGACTAGGAGTTAACATATCATGCTAACAACTTTATTACCCTTGCCTGTTGTTCCATACTTCTTGAAGTTCCACCCAGCTAAATAAATGACGTTTACAAAGTTTGAAGCTGTCTGTTACAGTGGAAGCTGCTTCACTTACATTCTGCTTCTGATAGACCTATAATCCCTCATTTCCATATTATAGCCCTCTGCATCAAAATGCCTACAAAGCAAGAATTTGGAGAATCCTGCAGTTCTCTGTCCTTTTTAAAGTTTTGTTTGAATAATGATTAGGCTAACCTGGCTTGGACTGAAAGAGACTGTTTAAAATTGTACTGTCCTTAAATGCCTTACAAATGAATCCTGATAAAGGATAAGGTAGAGAATGTGAAAGTGAACCCTTTGACACAACCATCTAGAAGCCAAATTAAATGCTTTCTCTTTGTTGCTAAATATTTCTTGCTTGGATTAACTTATATACAGAAGCTGTCCTGAGGTAAAAGCACAGTAAAAGTGGGGATTAGTTTCACCACACTGAAAGTTAGGTGAGGTCAGCCATCTGCTGAGGCATGTTGCTGACTAGGCCTCATTTATCTCACAATAACATGGAAGAGTATTGTCATCTCACCTGTGTTATTTTGTTGTTGTTACATAGTGTTGTTAGTTTTTTTTCCTTAGAACTGGAATTTCTCATGCAAATTAACTGCTCAGCAGTAATAACTGTTTTTAGGGATGAAATTACTTCATTATTTCATGATTACTCCAGTTTATTATCAAGAAGAGGCTTTTGCTAAACATTTTGCTTGGCTTCATTGGTCAATCTGAGATTCCAATCAAGCAGATACATTTTGAAATTTTTAGGTTTTAGGAGTATGACATTGAGTTCAGTAACGGTTAATTATATGCATTTCTCACCTTCCTAACAGGATCAAATATACCAACTTTTTGTTATCTGTCAAGAAGCTTCTCAACTCTTCTAATGAATTGTCATTCATACTCATGATAAGGATTTTATGTGTTAAATTTTTCCTTTTACATCAGTCAAAATAGAGAGCTGTAAGAAAAAAAATCAAATTTGATATTTTATAGATTATCTAGGCAATTGAGTAGACTAAGTTTAGTAACATGCAAAAGCAGTTTCCGCAATTATTTCTGATGCGCTTCTGAAATACTCTAAACTTAGATACTAATTTTTGTGTTGTATGCCAGGGTTCTTTATTCCTTCTTTTGTAACAAAAGTAATTAAAAAGAAAATAAAATGCTGATTTGGCAACTAACGGACATTAAAGACCATTTTCCATGTGTGAAACTGCAGACAATGGTGTAAAAATATAAATGTAGCAAGTTATTTAATATGTAAAATATAACTAAAGTATAAAAAAAAGAATGTGATACTTATTTCCATTTTGAGAACAAAGACGCAAGGAACTGTGAAAAGTATTTGCTATATGACAGCCTTTTGCACCAGGCAGAGGCAGCTGAGGCTTCCTTGGTCAACAGAGTAAGAAAAAGCCTCATTGACAAAGAAAGTAAGGATGACTTTTAATTTTATGGCTTGAAGAACTTATGAGAAATCTCATTCCAAAAAAAGGGCCAGAATTTTGAGATGTGATAATCAAAAATCACACTAAGATCCTACCAAATATATTAAATAAAATTTACTTTTTCCCCAAAAATCATTTAGGATTGGTTTTGATTGAAGTCTGACATTATTTAGGATGAGACAGCAACCAAAAAGAATGGAATCTGAATGTGTTCCCCTTCCAATTTCTAACTATTTCGTGTTCCTACCATAATAGACATGCATGTGAAGCAGTAATGCAAAATTCGGCTGTTTGACTCTGAAAGATGCCAGGTAAAAGTCTCAGTCTTCATTCAGAGAAGTCCATTACTTGCATTTCCAGTCTAACTTGCACTTATTGTCAGATAGTATCTGTCCAATTTTCGTAATTAAGATAAATCTAAGGGCTTCAATCTCAGCTGAGTGATATTCTCAAAGTTCTGGTTTTCTCTACTTGCTTATAAAATAAAGATGATAGATACCATCCACTTATTTATAAGATGTACACTGTGGCAGCTGGATAGATTTATCTTCTTTGGTTTTATTTCATAGAGTTCATCCCCTCCTGTTGTGATAGCATGAATAGCATCTATGCAACTTGGTTTGAGGTTTTGTAATGTAGGAAAGCTGCATCTATAGACAGAATTAGAAACATTAATTAAAAGTAGGAAAAAAAGCCTTTGTGCATTTGTGTAGAAAGTCACACAAAATCAAGAATATTGGAGAGATCTTTCAAGATCACATTTCAGTGATGTCAGATATGCAAACTGCTGAAAGCGCTCTCTGGGAGTGTTAGTGTGACATGAAAGTGAGTCATGAACTCCAGAAACATACTGTGTCCCAGAAAATATCGAGTTTCACCAGAAGACATACATTGTGTCCACTGTGTCTCATGATCCCAGCCTTTCATCTAGCTTGATACCTGAAGCAGAGGCCTACTGTTATGCTTTGGATGTGAAGTGAAGTATTGTTTGGCATTCTAACAGTTATGTTAAGATGCTCGAGGGTCCTAGCTTATATATTCTCTACACTCATAGGTAAGGAGTTTTGTTGTTATTCCATATCTTAAAATACACTGGAGGTAGAAAAAAATAAATGTAAATGCACAACCAGTTTTTCATAGCATTCAGAATAGGCAACATAATTGCAGCTGTTCCTAAAGACAGATGAAATAATCAAATATATGTCTGATCTACTTGTACAATGGTTACTGCAAGTTTCTTTCTCTGCGTTCAGCAGAACACAGGGAATGCATGATTGGAATGATGGACTGAAATGATCCACCAGCATAAATTAACACAGCTGAACAGTTATTTTAATTCAAAGCGAGTAGCAGCGTAGTGACATTACACAGTGATTACAAAAGCAGGAACAACTCTTAAACTGGCCTTGTATTCTGCCAACCCAGGAAAATATGTCTCAACCACTGAAGTGAGAAATCTCTAGATCAGTTTTTATTTCAGCTACAAAGAAAACAGTTCAGCCATACACAATGAGCAAATTCCCCTCTTCCCCCCTCCATGACTCACATTCAGATTAGACAGACGTACACTGGAGTTGTTCAAGGGAACCAATCTCTGTCTCGGAGGACAGTGTAGCTGAGGCCTTACAGCACTTGCAGGTGTGTTGCTGGGTTAGGAAATGTGATAAATTCTTTACCACTGTATGTTATTCAAAATAGGAGCTATACTCAATATCTGATTATGTCTTTTATAAGGATGCTATCGGTAAGGATGTAATGCAAAGCGCATGGCTGTGGCTGGACCAATGGTCCTTGTCCAAATTCCTGTAAAGTTTTGAGGCTTTGTTAATTTTCATACAAGATCTTAAAGATGAAGTGTAATGGCTAACATCATCTAATATTGTCATTTATATGGCAGAAATATATTTTGTTTCATATCTGTACTTGTACAGAAATCATCCAACAAGTTTCCATATGCTAACGTACTTAAAAACATAGAGGTAACTTGGCATGATGTCAACAAAACAAAATGTTACCAATATAACAGTGAGATTTAGCTACATTCAGAAATACACTTGGTTGTGATACCTATAGTCCAGAAAATATACTTGGGAATTTAGCCCCTGATGGCAGGAAAATAATAAATGAAGTGATTATATTCTGTACCAAGGTTAAAAATAACCTAATGGAGTTTTAACGATCTTACTAAAACCAGAAGGCAACTGCTAGTTTTTCTGTCAAACTGGGTCATGTAACTAAAACTTGATTGGGTAAAGGAATTAATCATATGTTTTCTGACTTTGAAACTAGTTTACGTATCAGTTCTATTTTGTTTAGCTGTCTGAATTTTGTGAACATGTTTTCCCTTAATGATTGTTGAGGCATCCTTAATTAAGCATGTGAGTGTAATGCATATGTCTTGCAGCAATCAAGAAAGAAAGGAAGGGAGGAAAAAATTTTTGGTACCATAAATCAATATGCTCAAAGATGCTGACACTGTACATTCTGTTGTAAATTCTCCCTCTGCTTTCCTGTTACCGCTAGCTGTTGCCACTGCTTAGACAATGAATGGAGCTCCATTCTCAACATGAAGGAGACTTAAAATGCTTGTCTGGCAGTGTTTGTTCCAAAAGCGGGAATCAGAATCCCCGCTGCAGGTTGTCTTCGTGGCCAGAAATGAAGCTTGTGTGCAGTGTGATTTCATAGTTTAGATGTGGCAAACACATGTTGCAATGATGTAATTTAAATTAGATGCATAAAAAAATGGAAATGACATAACCGTAAGAGTGATAGCAAAGATGAAATACAGAGTAAAGCTTTTGTTTATAGAAATAAAGTACATTTTCAGTCAACTGTGTAGCATATTATGTTGCATATAAAGAATAAGTTTTCTTCACTGTAAATGTTGACTGTAACAGGACTGAATTATAAACTGTAGCATGGCGTAATGATATGTATTTCTGCCATTCTTCAGAACAGTGGACTACACTAAATTAACTGAAAAATTTCTCTCGCAGTACAACTATAGTGCTGAGCTTCAAATAAAAGTCTTGCTCAGGATGTTTTTTACTGTTTTATTCCTCACTTGTCAGAAGAATTTTCTTAAGAACATAATGCCTCAGCACAATCTACATTTAAAACTTTCTTGAAATGTGAAGACAAAAAAAAATTTAGGTTTTCTTGTACTTCCCTAGTAAGGGATTGCAGTAATCACCGTGATTTACCCTGTATTCCTTCCTCAGGCTAAGTTTCCACAGAAGCATGACTTTGATGGAAGTCGTGAGTAAAGAGTGCTGAACAGGACCCATTGTGATTAGACACATATTTTGAAAAAGCTTTAGGAATGATAAACTGCACAGTTGCAGTATTGCTATTTTATTTCCTATTTAAGAAAGACCAATGAGATATGGGGTCTTCTAAAAGAGCAAAACAGATAATAAGAAGTATGTTCTCTTGGAGTTTTTGTGAAGGCACTTTCTTGTCAGCTTCTGTCATACTCCAAAAAGTGTAAAATATAGTGTTAGAAACTAAATGAAAACTTCTACAAGGAGAAGCTTTTTTGTCAGTGTAATGTAGGATGAAGTCTTCTGAGAATTCACAGGAAATATAGTAGATTAAAGATGAAAAAGGTAGCAATATTACAAACAAGTAAAAGGTCAAACAGGGCCATCACGCACACAGACATTGAATAATTCGGGGTTTTGCTCTGCATGTCACCTGCAGAACTCAAATAGTTGAAAAAGTACGGAATCATGGCTTGCTGAACCATGGTAATAGTGCGGATTATGAAAGACCAATATTGCCACTATGTTAATTGACTAGCACCAAGTAAGTGAGCTCAGTGCTTACAACTTTTGTAAAAGTTAAGCTGGTAGAAGGAAGAATGAAATAAGTCGTTTGGTGCACCCCTCGTCAGTCCAGTCTTAGCTATACGTCCTACCTGGGAGTGCATGGTTGGATTTATAAGCCTAAGTCAGACACTTAATACTGTTTTATTTTGTTTGTATGATAATTGGTTTTCTCTGTGGAGCATGAGGAAGAGGACATTAAATAGCAGTTGGGAGTGAAACTTAGCACTAGGCAGCCACTGGATAAGTAGTTAGGAGTGACAATGATTCTCTCTAGGGAAGCATGTACAGGGTGTCACCTGCTGGCTGCAGCACAAAGGAGCCCCACGAGGAGACTGATAGGAAATAAAAAGCATACAATTAGGAAATACAAAAGCGAAAATTACTTTGCAACGCAGTAGGGGTGCACAGCAATCCACTGCTCAGCAGCAGATGAAAACTACCTAGGTCAGAATCGAGTCGCTGGAGTTCCACATAGCACTACAGATAATGAGTCCTTTGCCAGTGAATCAGTCCGTGCAAAACCAACTAGTTAAAGTGTCAGAGCTGTCAAGGACAGTTTGACTCATCTGATGACAGTGTTGAACCCATGTCACTTAGAGGCAATGAACAAATTAAGTTTGAAATCTCAAAAAGATTATCTCAATTTAAGAGACGATGTTTGAATCAATACGCTTTTGGATCGTCTGGTAAAAGAGGGTTGTACGTTGATTCAAGTTTACAAGCTGTAGACAATGGTCTGTTAAAGCAATTATAGCCACACATCAAGCTGGTTGGAAATCAATACCTGCAAATGTGAGATATTTGCATTTTTTTTTTCCTTAGACCTATTTAAAACAAACTAATCATTTTCCTTCTCCAGGCTTTGAGTTACTGCTGTTTAAAATGCACTTTATATTCTACATTCAGGATTCTTAGAATCAGGTAATATTATTAAAAATAGTCTCGGAAAAAAGGAATGCCAGACCTTGATTAAAATTGTTGTCATGTACACCATGGGAAAGAACTTGAATTTTCTGTAAAATGAACTTGATTTACTGTCACTTGTCTTTACTTAACTTTCACGTAGATTTCAAGCCCATCAGTACAGTGGTGCTAACTTATTGTAGATTTACTTACATACACTTTCAACAATCTTGATGGACTATTTTGATTCTTTTAGTCCTTTCTCAGAGTAATTTTAAAGAAATACTAATTAAAGCTTTTCTATTGAATAATACACGTACTTCACCCTCCAAAGTTTAGCTTAAGGGACTCACATTGACAAAAATGCATTATATTCCTTTCACTTAATTTCATTAGTGGGACTTCTCTGACTTTGTGGGAACATACAGATTTTCCTCCAGAGCATGTTAGAGCACAGAACGATTAGCAGAGCATTAGAAGTAACCACAGCCCAGGAATAATGTCAGTTAGCCCTATGGCAGTGTGTGAGTTCCAGGGCAATTTGTAGATGTTCTGTTCAATGGTGTATAAAATAGGGATGTACTGCATTGTACTTGAGGCACTTTCTGTAGAACTCCAGCCAAGTCTGATACACTAAATAATTCAGACTTATATTTTCCCATTTACCAAGTATTATACTTTACGTGCTGTATTGACAACAGAAGAACATCAACTTAAAGTGACTTTTTTGAGGGTATGCAAACCTAGAAAAGATGGTTTGATTCTTATTTTTATGCTACTGAAAATCAAAAGAAGTTCTACTGAAATCAAGAGGGTTTTACTGGTGTAAAATTAGGTTAAGGAAGAGGAGAATAGTGCCCTGACAAAACACTAAGAGGCAAGGGGTGACAGTAGAAAAGCGTTGGTATTCTACTGTGAAGCTAAGCTTCCTGCAATAATGAGTGCATTGCAGAGGCCAAACAGAAAGCAATACATTTGGGTTCAACATCACATTCACCTTTTGTGGTCTGAGAGCACATGGGAACAAAAGGAGATACGAGCAGTGATTTCAAATATTTCTTGTTATCCTTTTATTTCTTTACTGCTTTCTATTCCTTTCTGTCAGTTATCAGTGATCATCATTTTAAAACCACTTGCAGTTCTGGGAACAGTTCGTACTTCTTTGTTGAAGCATTTATGATTGTCAGTAAAACTTTTCAGGCTGTCATTTTATTTAATATAGGCCAGTGTTATTCTCTTTCAGGCTACTAGAAGCTTTTTCCTGTTTCATCAGCCAGTCAAGTTGTATGGCTGTGGTGTATGTGTGAAGTTTTGAATTAGCATTCTGAATTACATTGCACTCATTCTCATTTTAGGGCAGGTCTTGCACAACCTTGGTGTTGTATGTATACTCACTGTATGCACACAGTTTGCCAACATTGATAGGACTTTGTAGATATGTGCTATTATTAATAAAATATATATATTTTTTTAAGTGCCAGGTCTAATAAAGTGAACAAACACGAAATAAAACCCATTCAGGACTACCAATTTTAATGTTTGTTCTATCTAGTGCAATTCACAAAATTCACATCACACAGATAAGAGCTAAAAATAATGCAGGTTCTTTTCAAACAACAACTATCCTGCTAAATAAATTTTTAGTTTAAAATGTTAGCACAAATTAACTGATAAAATAAAATGCAAAATTGACTGAAATTATGCCAGTACTAAGTTACTTCAGTGAATATCTGCATTTACAACCACTATTTTACAGATTTGAAAATACAGCTTCAAAACCTTTGCAGTAGGGTCATGACTTTCCTCACTAGGTCACCCGCTCCTCCTCCTCCTGATTCTCTGATCATTTCTTTATTATGTTATCCAACAGAACATCATCTCCTCTTCTATCCTCTGCTACTCTTTCAGTGCATTTTCATCACTGGCTTGTCGTCCTTATTTCCTTTTCTGTCTCCCTCTAGGTAATGTGTCTGAATATGATGAGTTTAAAGGCCATCATGATACTGACAATTCACAATTCTACATCCTTACTTTACATCAGATACCTTCTGTAGACAGCAAACTGAAATTCATCTGTTTTTTTTCTAGCCTTGGCTGCTAGCTTTTGCCGTGTTGCATCTAAATAAGCAAGCTTTGGGGATGGGATACCAGCCTAAGAACAAAGGTGGAATACTAACTCAAACACAAGCTGTTGCTTTCCCTTTAAAGTAAACAAAAAACTTGCATATGTAGCAATACAGGCTACTAGAGAGATTGCTTCTTCATATCTTAATATGAAATAAGACAGCAGCAGAACTAATGTTTTTTTTTGTTTCCAGCTTGCATACAAAATGTAAAGACAAAGCTACCTATGTTCTTCAGTTGTTACATGAGGAGTTGAGCGTGTGACCCCCACACAACAGCCAGTGAGTGTTTCACAACAAGTTCCTTTTTTTTTTCTTACCATCCTTCAAGATGAGAAATTTCTCCAGCAGGAGAATTTTATTTTTACCAATATTCTTTAGGATACAGCTTTCTGATAGCATAACTGATGGCTTCATCAACACAATTAAGCTACGCTCACAACCTTGTTTTTGTCATTGCTTTTGTTATGCCCTGAAGCAAGTTTCTTTCCAGGTTACCCATGTTTATCCACAAGTGGTCATCTACTTTTACATTTCTGTGGTTTCTGGTTTCATCCTGTGGCTGCATCTTCAAGGCTTCTGCTCTCAGCCTGGGATTCACTCAATATGCAGTATTATTAAAGAGTCATTGACAGTTCACTCTTGAAAATAACGGTTTCTAAAAGGTCTATGTATTTGTATGTATGTAATACTATTTCAACAATTTTATCTCTGATACCTAATTATGGGGCTGTTACTGGTATTTTTCTTTAGATTTGTTTGATTCTCTTAAGGTTACAGCACCTATAAACAAACAGCTTCCCACCTGATACTCCATTCAGAAGCATTTTGTACTTGACTGTTCCTGGTCCACAGTTTATTTTATTCCCAGAACTTTCTCGTGGTGCAGAGCACTGTATGTCGTCAGACTCTTGCTTCCTTTGCAGTCAGGTGGTTTTGTTTGGTTTTGTTTTGTTTTTTAAATTACCTTTTTGTTGAGCATTCATTGAAACTACAGAATAATATTTTAGGCAGAGGCTCAAAATAAAAGGATGCTTACATAGACACTGTCCAATATCAATGATGATAGACAATATTACAGCTTTGCAAGAAAAATAAGGTACAGTATTTTAAAAACCCCTTAATATTATTGATATACGTGTATTGCGTATTTTCTCTTATAAAATTTGTACAGCTTTTTAAAGTCACTGTATTGTTTGTAGTCATAGAAATAAGACTGGCCTCTATGCATTTGGACAAGAAATGACACTGATTGCCTGATAATATAATTTAGCATATTTACCCTGCCTACCCTCAGTGATCTTTACCTGTGGTTTGTCACAGTTCTTGTCCCAAATCCTGTCTGTGTGATAAGCAAAACAGTGTTCCTGACAACAGAAAATACAATTCAGGTAGAATCAGAGACAATTCAGTAATAAGATTTTGGATTTTCAGTTGCTCTGCTGGTTGATGTGATATTGAGGAGAGTTAGGCAAACCCACCTGATGTATTATTTTAGCCAAAATTAGCAAGGAGAACAATTTGAGGAAGTGGTTATCTGAGTGAAATTCGAGAACCAGCAATGGTGATGAAAGTTGCAGTAGGAATATGTAAGTGAATTGTAAGATGATAACGTATCCGAACTTGGAACTACTCCATTATTGGCGTCATAACAGAATTTCTGTTACTCTGTGATCTTTCTTTTTGATGGTTATAGGCTAGTCAGAAGACTTACTCTAAGCTTTCTCACCTGGAAAAACAACTAAAAAGGAGTTTTTTCCTATTCATTCTGTCTAGTAGGTCCCTACCCCTCCCTCCCCCTGAAATCTACCCATTTAAAACTGCAAAATCTCTTTAATCACTGTCTTAATAACAGTAAACTTGACTGAAATGTCTTTGTTTACTTGCCACAAAAGAAACTGTTAGACATGCCATTGTCCATCCTTTTCATCACACAAATCTATTCTGTTGAATTAAAAATAAACAAAACAACCCCAAACCAGATGTCTCAAGATTAGAATGCTGAAGGTTTTTTTGCTTTATTTCTTGACTTAAAAAAAAGAACAGTAGATTATAAACAACATTGTTTATTTTACTGCTTGACTTCCTAAATACTAGCGACTAGATTATGAGCTGGTCTGTGGATAATCAGAAAAGGCCAAGAATTGCCTATTTTGAAAATCCTTTCTAACCAGGGGTAGAAATCTGTATCTAACAAAGCTGATGGCAGCTGTTAATTCCTGGCTAGTGCCAGTTGAAAAGATGCAGAAATTAACTGACCAGACAGTAATCAGAAAGCAGAAACAGACAGAGGCAGGGAATGCTTACTGGATGAACTTTATGATTATTAGCCTGGCAGTGGAGACCTTGTTGCAATACTCAAGAAAAACAGAAATTTTAACTTTAAAGCAGAGCAATACTTATTTACAACTAGAAAATAGTTGAAGCAACTTACATATAACAATAAGAAGACTTTTTTTTGGTGCTACTTGTGTAACTATGTAGAGTGGAATGAGCTGCCACAGCACTGGAAGTGTCAGCTCTCGCTTCTAGAACCCCTTGGATGCTTAACTTTAAGAATATGTTTAACTGCTTGGCTCAGTTACCCTGTGTCACAGTTAACCACCTAAATGCTTCAAAATGGGAATGCCCCTTGCTTCTTTGCGCTGCATACCCACAAAGGAGAAAAGAATAATGGACACCTAGAGGTCTCCTTAGAACAAGAGCTGTTTTTTTTCTACCTTTCCTGAAGGATTGAGGCCTGCCCATAAAGTGCAGGAGATACCGATTTCTTTAGATTATTTTTCCCTTTACATTTTCTGTGTTTGTTTATGCTTCCACATGCCAAGCAGGTTCCCACCAGGCTGAATTTCATAGCTATGCATATTAAAGATCAGCTGTTAATCAGGGTCCTTGGTGTAACAGTCATGTCTGGAAAAATTAATTCCTGACATCCTTAAAGATTTTCCTAGATACATTTTTTTTTTTTTATCTCTGAACTTGAAAAACATTTGGCAACATAGAATGCGTAGTTTTAAGAAGAAGCTTCGTTCACATCTGGTAAGTGCTATATGTGTGGTTTGTGTGGATTTGTTTGTTCGTTTGTTTTTCTAAGCCCAATTACACCTGCTCACTATGTGTAGGAATGAAGGAACTCCTAGTTGGGAAGCTTCGAGGTTTTACAAGAATTAGTTTGCAGTGTGTCACACCGTTTGTGGTTGTCTTTAAGTATGACTCAGTACTGCCAGAAATGCTGCGATGCATCATTGCTCCTTTAGCACACAGGAATACTTCAACTGACCTAATGCATAATCTTTCTATTTTAATGTCCTCTGACTCCATGACACAGAAACCCACTGAGTATCGTGAATCCAGATATGCAGACAGGAAATCAAATTGTGACTCCAAATTATTAAGAAATTTAGATATCTTTAAATACGTCAAGCAGTGGTTTTCTGGTTTATAGAATTTCAAATGTTTTTATGACTTTCATCTGCACTTTTTGCATTATTTAATTTCTTGAACTAGTTTTGAGAAGGCTCTATTTTATTCGCTCTTTTTGAGTCATAGTGACCCAGTGGTCTAGTGCTAGTCACACATTTCTCTTCTTGTTATGATGTGAAAAGAATTGTCATCAGTGTGACCTTTCTCTTTTGAATAATCTTGAGCATTAATAGAAAGTAATGCGGAATGAGCACTCTGAAATTCTTCATTGTAAGTGGCGTATCCTCAACACTGCAACACCATAGTGTGTTTTCACGGCGGGACTAACTCTTGTGGCACTGTGGATATATTTAGCTTGCAGTAATGTGTGACTTTTTCCTCTCCTTAAAAGTTGCGTCATTTTCTTGGAACTAAATATAGACAGTGTAAATCTTCCTAGAATGGCAATATGACTCACTCCTAGTATCAGTAGTCTTATCACATTACTATTATTATATCTTCAATATAACATAGCTGGAAGTAGTTGGATTTTTTAGTGTATTACTTGACCAGCTACATTACTTCTCCAGAAAATGAGAATTCACATCCTCTGTGGCATTTCTGATATTTGGGATTCCAAGAGCAAGAAGTAATGACCACAGTACCAGTCAGTCTAATTTGTCTCCTTTTTGAGTTTAGTTATCGTGACTATTAAAGTCTCATTCTGCCTCTCACTCTGTAGATCATAAAAGTATTGCATAACTGTATTTCTTAATAAAAATTATTCAACAACCAAAGGTATCACAGAAACTTGGTAAGCAAATGTGTTCATTGGGCTATTAAAGTGCATTAAGTTGTTACAACTGAAATAGCGCATGTTGTTCCTGTATTTGTCTACAATTTTGAAAAGAATCCCAGAATTTGAAATATTACTAACAGATGTAGCTCAGCAAGTTGTAAATTAATGGAATGCAGGAGACTCGGAAGAGAGGGAAATGATATTTTGGAGTGTGTATCAATTGCAGGATAAAGTATTTTTGTGTGATGCAGAATTAAAAATGCACATTATGTCTAAAACTCCAAATGTGAAGAAAACAGTCAAATAAAAGCATTTTAAATTCTCAGATCTTGACTATTTTCATTTCACCTCTGGGACAGAGATGAAAAAACTTTGAAGAGCCAAAAACAAGTAGGAATTTTATGTGTGTCATCCGAAATGAAGATGTGATTCTCAACATCAGCAGCACTCAGAACTGACAGCGTTGAAGTGTGTTTGGAAATAGTGTATGGTGCATGGAGGGGAGAAACATTGAACATAAGATGGGTTTGAGTCTTAATAAAAGTGAGAGTAAAAATAAAAGCAGAAGACTGAAACACTGTGTAGAATATAATGAGCTGAATCAACATGAGAGTCTAGAGAGGAGAAGGAGATGTGAGAAGTCAGGGTTACTGTTGAGTTAGAAGATAGGCTAAAGGTACAGAGGCAATGGGCAGATTAGATGGTGCCGCTGCAGGCAGAACAAGAAGAATTAGTTACAGGGAATTATTTGAGCACTATTCATTGTGAATTAATTTAAGCAAATGAGCTTTTCACTTCATGCAAAGAGTTGGTCCCAATTTGAAAAACAATGAGAAGAGGAATAGTTAAAATCTAAGAAACTAACAGAAAATAAAAAAATCATCAAAAATATCTCCATAGAACCTAAGACTTGTGTATTATACTCTGTAAAATAAATCGATTTCTGTATCTTGCTTTGCAAAAGTCCTCTCCTAGTAGTGGGAATCTGGTCAGAGTTTGGCACTCTGAAAAATTTCCAAATGACAGGAGATCCAAAGCAGGCGGTCTTTTCTAATTTTTGTCATGCACAGTTAGAAAGAAGCTTCTGGGAATGCAGGAAAGCAGAAATAGCCAACAGGTGGTATTTGTCATCCTGTGTTCCTAAGAAGAATTAGGGAATGATGAATAGCACAGTATCTTTCAGTACTATAGCTATGAATTATGCTAATATAGTTGTGATTTTATGAATGTTAACTAGTAACTAAATTTCAACAAATTAATTAATAAAGAAATACATTTAAGAAAGGGAGAGCCTATTTTCACGAAATTGAGGCATTTTGTAAGGCTGCAGTTGGAAACAACACATGAGAAGATCCGAGCACTTCTGAGGTATTTTGGCTGTTCTCTTGTTAAGAAGTTGGTCATTCTTTGTGGCTTTAATATGAGGGGGACCGTTGTTTTTCATTAAATGGTCTATCTGTCTGGAGGCTAAGAGATCAGAGAATCACAGAAATAACCCTAATATCTATCACACTCTATGGGGTTTACTTTTTTTCCCCTTCTTCCTTTGAATGGGGAGAGGTATATTTCTGTTTTAGAGTATTTCTCATTAGTATGAGAGGATTTTCTCATTGTTAACAAGTAAAGTAAATAAATAATTGGCAGGACTTGATCACTTGCAGCCTTATTTTCCTGTGCAATGTGGGACATGAACGTGTCCAGGGTAAAGCGTAATTTGTCCACTGGATAAGTGCATAATTACTAATGTTAACATGGTCATGGAGGGATTTGTTAAATGTGCAAAGTGAATTCATTATAAGCTAGATGTGAAATCATTTACTTTTGATTAATGTAGTTCAGTTCGAGAGGTTGGCAAACAGGCTTCATATGGAATTTTTACTATTTTTTTTTTTTTAGCATCTGTTTTCCAAGGACTTCTAAAAGAAAATGGAAGAAATAAAGTAAATCTTGTTTAGAAACCATAATGACGTGTGTAGGAAAATATAATATTGTTTCTAATGTGAACTTTGACAGACAGCATTTGACACAGATACTCTGCAAGAGTAAACTTTTAAAAAGTATTTATATTTGAAGTATTTTTAGCTGTTCTGTGGTAATTTTTTGAAAAGAGAAATCTCTGTTTACTGCCCTACCTATAGGTTTTGGGTGCAAATGTAGTAGTTTATGTCTTCTGACAGCTCATCTTACCTAACTATGTTTTCTCATGCAAATATGACCTTTCTCTCATTTCACTGAATTAAATTAAATTATGGTCTTGTCTGGCTTTGCAAATACTTCAGGAAAGGCAAAAGGTTATCTGAGGAGAAGTTGACCTGTGGACTCTGCTACTGCTTGTTACTTGACTTTCTGAAGAAAACAAATAATACTTTTTTCTTACTATTTTCTCATCTCTTCGTTTTGAGGACAGTATACCTCTAATGTCCAAAACTAGATTGTGAAGGTCGCTTTAGCCATTCTAGGGCCTGCAGTCTATTTGTGGTGTCTTGTGTTTCTGAATAAACTAGCCTTGCTTCCTAGATTTTTTTGTTATAATTCAATAAATCTTCAGAAAGACTATTAGACACTCTGGGAGTAATGTACTGGGGACTATTAATAAAATAATGACAACTATGCCGCTTTTCCCCCTTCAACACTCTCTCAGTTTTTCCTTGTTTCATGCAGTCTACTTCCTTATCAAAAAAGATGAACTTTAACATCCTGGCAACATGTTTGGTTTTTTGTCATGTATCATGCCCACTATTGACAGTATACTAAATAAATTGAAATAAAGATGAAAATAAAGACAAAGCATGCAACTGAAGTAGACAGCAGCAGAAATAATTAAAAGGGAGCAAGCTGAAGTTTACTTTGTTTTCAATAGTAAATGATAGATTACATATTTTATTCTTCAGTTACCGTAGAAGACAAACAGAAAAGGTCACTAATAATAACATTTATGCTAATGAGTGCTATTATTAAAGGAAGGGTTATTGAATAAGTCCTTGTAGTTGCAGTGCCCATACATGTTTTTTTCTGTGTTTTTTTGGATGCAAAGTAATATTTTTATCTATGTGATGATGCCTGATATGATGAAGCTGTTGACTGGATATAATTTCTGTTTTATTTGGTGCCATCATTTTGGATTATATTATTATGATTTTTTTTAAGCTTCTTACTTGTAAAATAAAATCAAAGCTGTTGGCTTTATCCATCACTTTTTTTTTTTCCCAAAGCCAGCTAAATCACAAAAGTTCAAGTCACTCAAAACATCTTAACACAAGTCTATTCATGGTTGGACTGAAAACTAAGAATAGACTTCATAATTTTTAAAAAGTAAGAATTGCAAAGTTTAAATATTGGATTCTTTAATAGATTGTAGAGGATTTGAAAGTAGAGGAGGGTTTATGGCCCGTATTCATTGTTGTTACTAAATACGTGTGATCACAGAAAGTCTGGTTTACAGTGAAACCCTCTCATATTGTACACTCACAGACTTAAAAGGTGGAGACAAATTTCTACTTTTATCCTTGAAGTTGTTCCGTACTGGTATGGAGTTCTAATTCACTGTTGTCCAATATTTATCATATCTAGCTGAAACTCCGACGGTGTCATGCTTTGCAAGATTGCTTATCAATTCTTCTAATGACGTGCAATGCAGAGAAAGGGAGGTTTACTTCTACTAGGCACTATTTTCCATGCTTGATTCACTTTAGTGAATAGCTGTTCATGTTGATAAACACTTTAGAAAGATTTTAAAAGTACCTTTAATAAATGTGTTGCTGTTTCATCACTTAATTTAATATTGAAGTTTTACTAATCTGATTTAGTATGTGGGGGCACAAAGCTTTGGCTGATGTTTTGTAGTGCGGGTGTTCCTTTGGATTTTTGTTTTCCTTATTTTAGAAGTTGACAGTTTAGATTAGTGTGTGCATAATTCACAAAATTTGGTAAGAGTTTGTGTATCACTCTGCAAGCATCCTGATTGCTTATGCATTTTGCCTGTGCAGTTTGGAATTTGGCACTGATGGTTCTAGTGGGTCTTTTTGCTTCTTGAAGTGACAGTGATTGTCCAGTTGTGTATCACCTGTACAGCACATGCTTCAAGCACTTCTGCAGCCTCCTTTGCAGATTATCAGGTTTTGTTGTGTGGGGGTTNGTAATGTTCATTTGCTTTGTAAACTTGTCTCTATCCTCTGTCAAGAAATAAGACAAAAAAGGATCTTAGCTTACGTCTCCGATGGTGGCTTTTGTATAGGAAGACACAAATAGGAGAGACTTGTATTCAGAGCACATGTCTGTGAGATAACATGCTAAATGATTTTGTGTGTGTGTGTGTTCAGAAGAGGTTAAGCTTAATTATGTAAGGTATTCTGAAAATGCTAACAGTACTATTTCTGACTAGACTGTTTTATTCACCTGAGCGTAGTTAGGTGAATAATTAGCTCTGTTCTCTGAAGTCCGCAAGAGGTATTTTCTCCCTGTTGTTGTTCAGAAAGTTGTGGCTCCCATAGCATCCAAGTTGCTACCCTGCATGGCGTGTACAGCAGTTTACAGCCAGACACTAGAGCTCTTCTAACTGAGAGAAGAAAGAGAATGTTAAGTGTTGTTCCTTTACTTGTTCAGTTCAGATTCGTTTTATTTACGATGAAGCTATTAATAAAAATATCAAGTAGCAATAAAGGAATAAAGTAAGTCTATTCCTAATTTTCAATGTATAATGTGTGGAATTTATTCAAAATTGATTCTTCGCTAAGTTTCTTAAAGATGCACATCTTGTCTAGATATTGGAGAAAAGGAAGTGCAAGTTCATCTTCCTTTTCTAAAGCCTATTTATTTTACTGTACAGAATATTGCTAAAAACTATTCTCAAGCCCTTGCTCAAACACAACCATAGTTAAAACCACCCCCAATGCTGAATGAGAGCTCCACCTCTTTTGGTATGTCATTACTGCATTCTCTTCCAGGGCAGTAGGAACAGCTATCTAATTCCTACTAGATAATAACTAGTAGTTAATCTAGTAGTAATCTAGTTCCTACTAGATAATAACTTCATTAATAAAATGAAGTTACCACAATCTAATCTTGGTTTTCTCATCCATTCTGCATGTAAGAGGACGCACCATATTTTATTTTGACTAGATGTACTGGCGGTTCATGTGGTGGATTTTCAGTAGTTCATCTTTATTACACAAGTATTCTTTATTTTTTTGCATTGAAACCTTTTAAAATGGCTGCAGAAGAAAAAATGTGGCCCAGTAATTTGAGAATCAGTATTTAGAAATTGTAAAAAATTCATTTAAGAAATTCATGTAGCAACAGAGGTGAGCCTAAAATGTCAGCATTTTAATGTACCAAAACCCACACTGTCTTTTGCCAAGCTTTTGTTTCACTCTTGCTATTAAAGCTATTGAAATGCTATTAGAGAAGCGGTTTTTACTTTCAGTTCATCACATTGCAAGAGCACTATATATCCGTGTTCTGACATAAGGCTGCAGTCTGCATGTTGTGTATCTCTACAGTGTACTTGCTCTGCTGTTTGAATAACCATTTTCAAGTTACACTGCCCAGCAGAAAATTAATCTTTGGCAGGTTGGTTGAAGAAAAAAAAAAACCCAAATCTAGGCAGATGGTAAAGGAAAATAATATATGATGTTTTATTTTACAAATTATGATTAATTTCAATTTCATGTTATAATCCTTGAGGAGTAAAGCTTTTAAAGTCCCAAACCTGATTTGAATAAGTATAGGGACACTTAAAATTCTAAACTGAAGTATAGCATCAGCTGATTTACTCTACCATGTACATGCGTTTAGAATTAATTTGGAAGACTCTAATTAGCACAGAGGACGTAAAATAATATGAAAGAAGACTTTTATTGTTTAGTGGAAATTAGACTATTGTTTTCAAATTTTCAGTCTGGATTTAGATCTTGAGGATAGAGCTGAAAGCCAGCATTAGTTAATAGTTTTGAAAAACTGGTTACATTTCTCCTGCAAATGGCAATTCTAGCAAATGTTAGCTAGCTGCCAGGTTCTTTCTCCTGCTTCTTTGATCTTCCACAACTACAAAAATTCATCACAGCAGGAGGCGAGGGATACTGCAAAACCTGGAGTTTTACCAGTTTGGAACCTCTGCCTAGACTGGGTTGTTTGATTTTTAAATACGTATACAAAGTCTCTGTTACACAGTTTTCCCTAAGAAGGGCAACTCTTAGAGAAACACATGCCTCAAAAATTGCACTTGTATTTGTTCTGTGGAACAAAAAAACCTGGGTTTTTATTTGTTCATTAAAATTGAGGGACACTGTTATTATGGATTCCTAGATATAATCATTACTAGTTAAGGCTTGACATCATTTTTACAATTTTTTTCCCTTATAAATGAGAAAAAAAAATGTAGAAGATAAGAATGGTAGGGTATGATAACAAATACAAGAAATTAGATGTGAAATCTGCCATTTGGCCATACCGTAACATGTACGTGATGACAATAATGCATGCCAAAGTGTCTGTTAGAATCAAAAGAACTGAGCTCTAATTTAAATGAATATATTTTTCTGTGAGACAGTCTGACAGGAAGCTGTTGTACCATTTCTTTTAAGGCACTATTTTATTAATGGATGTTGATGGCTGTGGTGAATGCTGTATTTAAAAAAAAAAAAATATTTTTAGTTCTTTTTATAGTTTGCCTACTTCTCTAACAAATTGCCATGATAGCTATGCTAGCTTGCTCTTAGCCCTTTTTAATTTTTTACCTTCCCATGAAATTCCCACTACTTAGTCAGAAGAAAATGAAATTTCCTTATTTCCTTGGATTAAAAAATCAAAAACTTTGATAAATGGTTTCTTTCATTCCGCTTTCCTGTAAGTCTCGTTTTCCTTTTGTGTAGAACGTTTGTCTTCCATAAATAGCTCACTTGGATTATTACTTGCTAAGAAGGCTCTTATTCTGACCTTGAAATTTTAATTTCATTTCTGAACTCCTAGCAGATATCTCTGCTCATCTGGCATTCTTTTGGAATGAAACCTGCAGAGAAATCTTATTTTTATAGAAAGAAAAAGGTGTGTTTGTGTCAGCCACAATTAGATTTAAACTAAAAAGTTTTACCAATTTATGACCTTCATTTTGACATCTCTAAAAAACACACTTCATGAATTTGTAAGCCTTCTTTGCTGTGATAATTTTTATTGGTTTTTAGCACTGGCGTCTTTCATGTATAGCAGCTTGAGCTATTGTGGAGTCCCAGGAATGAACTTCATAGAGCGGGGACACAGCAGGAAGAAATCCTGAGTTCTTCCTTTTGAAGAGTGTGTTCCTAAACTTGTAGGAGGCAAACTGATACTTAATACTTGAAACTTTATTATATACTGAAGTTTTAGTTAGTAAAAAAAATCTTAAGCTGTACCTTTCAACTGCTGCTGATCTTCCTGTTTCAGATATACCTAATAAAGTACATACTCTAGCATATGACTTTTTTATAATAATATTATATTTGTAGTCTCTTATTTTCAGTAAGAATAAAAATACTAGTGCTCTTTCAGTATTTACTCATCTTCTGCTAAGTCTATTGGAATTTTTCCTACTTGTGTTACACAGAAACACAGGAAAGGGCATTAAAGGATGCGAGGATTAGAGGGAGACAGGGAGAGAGAGAATGAGTGAGTGAGTGAATGAATTAATGTTATTTTGAATACTGTATAGTGATCCAAGAGGCCAGTCTTGGCAAAAAAATCAAACTCCAAAGAAATTGTAATTATGTTAGATCAGGGTCTTTCAACTTTTTAATGTCTGCTTCCCCTGAATCACTTAAGGGAACTTTGGCACCTTGTGTTAGTTCATGGAGTGTGAGTGCTGTTCATTCCCAGTGAAGGGCACCACCCACTGACACGGCTAAGTAACGCGTTAAGCAAATGCCACTTACAATTTATCAAAGACAAAGGAGTAGTTTCTTTGCAAGAGTTCTATCAGTGTATTATTCTGAGGTAGTTGGTGTTATTGTAGATAATTTCTGGGACTGAGAAACCAGTGATTCTTTTCCTGGCCACAGTCATCACCTATATCCAGGAGGCCTGACTTCTCTGGTGTGGGTCAAATGAAGGGCTTGAGCATGCTGGGCTAACTTGTCTTTTGAATTCAGTGTAAGCCCTTAAGGACCCGTGTTATTTAACTGAGGTTTGTTTGGGGTTTGTTGTTGTTTTTTTTTTTTCTTTTTCCGACTGAGAATCGGGTTTAGAGCAAATCCTGTTGTACCCCAATTCATCACGAGACAGAGAGGTAAGCCTGAAGACAGTAACATCTTAAAAACAACCACTGACAAAACCAAACCAGCCAACAAAACAACCAAACAAACAAAAAAACAAAATCCCCCCCAAATCTGCAACAATATCAAGTGATGGTAAAACCTAGAACGTTGAAATATTACTACATATTTGGCAGTGTATTCACTTACACAGATTAGTTAACGATTGCTGAGTATAATTTCTCATTGAGTGTTCAACTGTGAATAGAAATAGAAGTGCATACATGCTTTGTAGATATGCGAATGAATAAAATTAGAAGTTTGGAAATCTGAAATGGGTTTAAGCAAGGTTTGGATGTCCTTAGATAATTTATTTCTTGTGGTACAAAATAAGAAATATTCAGTGGTATTCTGAAAAGGTTTAAAATATTTTGTGACTGTCTACTTCAGAGAAGAGATGAGGAAATAATAAATCATGTAATGAAGTTAACTACTAAAAGTTGTATAAACAGAAACTGCTGATTTTCATAAATGTTTAGTAAATATGTTGTTTATGTTCGTAGAAGTCAAAATGCTACCTACCTGCAATCAGTTAGGCAGCTTTCAGAGAAGTGGTAATATATCTTCTCTGTCTTGGTACAGTTTTCCATGACAATTCCTGTAAATTCAGTAGTTCTTTCCCAGAGCTCTGATGCAAAAACTGAAGGCTTTTTAAAAGCAAAAATATCTCCTTTCCTTACACCTGTGTTGTAATACTGTAGAAAAAAATTTTAACCTCCATAACGAACAAGGAAGTGCATCAGTTGTCATGTCTGACACATGAGTATAGGAAATTAAACTTGTTTTCAAGTGCACAATTTTTCCTGCAGGATTTGAATGTGTTTCCTTGCTAAGAGTCTCTATCTAGCTTGCATTTTTTTTCCCCTAAGTAGTAAAAGAAATATTGGAGATTGTTTTATAATTACTCAGAACACCTAGTACAGCAATAGATGAGAATCATATGACTTCTCAAAAAAAAAAAAAAAAAAAAAAAAAAATTAGTGCATCAAGTAATAACTTAGTATTGTTTATGAGTGTTGAATAAATGTTAGTACAGAGTTGACAATTACAAAAAAAAATTTGAAAATACTTTCATATGTATTTTGTGTAACAATACCTTCTGGGTCTCTATGATGTTAGAAATTCTGCATCTTTCTTAAATGACATTTTTGTAGAATCCTGGTAAAGTATATTACATAGAAATCATTTAAATGAAATGGGTAATGATGAAAAAACTGTCGTGAGGGTACTTGCTTTTATTAGGAAATGTTTTCAAAGTTAACTTTACCATGTTAGTCACATAAATCTCTTGATTATCAGTCTTAGTCATGGGAGCTAAGCATTTAGCAGGCTTAAACGGCAATTAAGTACTTTGCAAAGTTAGCAGAGATTTTAAATAATATTTATTGAGAAAATTTCATAGAATATTCATATGAGATCTGAAAACAGTTTTTAAAGACGGGTACACATCTATCTTGTCTGTCAATTACAGTGATACAGTGTGGGTTACTCTCAACACTTGCTATTTTCACAAGCTGAACTGCACAAATTTAAGCAACATGTTATTTGCTAGCATTTGTGCTATGTAAAAGCTTACATGTATGCAAATGTTCAACTTTGTTGGTATTA
This sequence comes from Rynchops niger, assembly GCA_013400035.1. Classification (NCBI taxonomy): domain Eukaryota; kingdom Metazoa; phylum Chordata; class Aves; order Charadriiformes; family Laridae; genus Rynchops; species Rynchops niger. The sequence goes on from VXBH01007257.1 coordinate 537,366, forward strand.
TTAAGTAAAAGTTAATGTCACATGCAGTAAATAAAGATAGAAACGCAGAAGCTTGATTGTAAAAGCTGTTTCTCATACTGAAAAAGCATAAAGAGGGCTAATGTGATACGTGTGCTGGCATATTGTGGTTCAATGTCTGGATTAATAGATATACTGATAGTAATATAGTAGCAGTAATTTGCCCCTGAGAATGCAGGATGGGGACTGTCACTCAAGGGAACAAAACTTTTTTCGAGAGTGTTGGGAGTTTTCAGTTTCCCTGTCATTGCTGCCACTTATAATGTAACCTGAATTATGAATGCATGTGAGCATACAACTGTGACATTTGCCTTTTCTAAGAGTACTGCTCTAGAACAGATTTATTTCATCATCTAGGGCTGGATTATTGGTGTTAAAAATGATCAATTGTAAATTTAATTGATTATTTTGTTTAGATTTTATCCATTTGGAATCAAATAGGCACAATTAAGGGGGCAGATAATACTCAAGAAGTATCATGAAAGTCCTCTGGAGATTTAATAGCGTTAGTATCCCATGGTATACCTTTGTGCAGGGATGGCTTTCCGTGCCTTTCTTTTGTGAGTATGCATGTGCGTATGTTCCTGTGTGTGAATAATCCTGGCTGAGATGTGACTTATTTTGAATTTTGAGGAAGCTGAAAAAGAGTAAATGGAGATAAATTTATGCTCTGAGTTGCTTTCTGCTACATCAAACACATTATGCTGCTTCCATCTTGACATCTGAAGTTAAATTCAAGTTATACAAATCATCTTTTTTTTTAATATGTAAGTTTTTGAGTTATTTTATGTATGAAATACCCAAGCCTCAAAACCAAATTTTGTGGGAAATGAGTAAGTGCTGATAATATCAAAGATCAGCGCAATCACCTATTGTACAGAGGTTAACTATTTTCCTGAGAATTAGTATCAATACATTAGAGGGTTTTTTGACTCGTCATAAAATCGGAATGAAAACGAAGATGCTTCAATTTGAAGAAACCATCCTCTACTCTGATTCATTTTATTCTTTCCTTGAGATAGATAAGTTGCTAGAGAGCTAAATGCCAAATGTCTCGCGCTACAGTCCTGTGTAACTGATGCCTCTCCCATTCTGTGATACACAGCACTTAATTGCTTACTTAGTCTCAGTCTATGTTGATCTGTTTTATCACCTAATTAGATTGTGTTTGAAACACCATTTGGTAGTAACAATCCAATCTGCTTTGCCATTTGGTTCTTCATTAATTTACTTCCAACGGTTTGTTTTTCCTGGGGGGGAAAAAAGAAAAAAATAGAATTTTTTTTTTTTTGCCACAAGGTATCTAACACATTAGCAACCTAGTATTAAAAAACCACACTGAAGAAAGTACACAAGTTGGTAGTAAATCAGTTCTAAACTCCATTTGGATTTCAACTTTAGGATTTTTATCTTGAGAGGACTGACACATACATACTAAAACTTGCAGTGGAAGACTGGCAGGTAGTGAAGACAAACCCTGAATGTATTTGATAATACATTTGGTAAAAGGAACCTCCTTCTTCAAACATTTATTTTCCAAAGCTGATTGCCTGTGGCATGATTGTTTTACCTGTGCCTGAACAAGGAAATGAACAATTTACTCAGGCTTTAAATCAGGCACACATCCTTGGATGAAGAATAAAAGGTTGTCCTCGCTCACAAAGCAGCATTTTGGACTACAGGATAATGTAAATTTAGCACCTATAATGAATTCCCCAGTGTAACTACAGGGTGTCTGAACAAGCAACTTGTTTTGTTTTTTACTCGTTACTTGGTAGTTTCCCTTGATGCCCCCCGTAAGTTCACTACTCTTATTGCAGTTCAAAGAAAACATAGTAGACAGGTAATCTTTGCCTTCTCGGTGCCGCTCAGTGTAAAGGTTTTGTGTCACACAGCTGAATGTCAACTCTTCTGGCAGAAGAGGCATTGTTTGTTAGCTGTCCCTCGTACAGAAAGCACCCCATATCTTTGATTATGCTGTCTCTGGGTTTTTTGAATCTCTTACATATTTTTTGATGAGTGGAACCAAGCTTACACAAAGTACTGAAATACCTGTTAGTGCTTTAGACAGTGTTTCATGCTTAACTGCCAGAAAATTATAGCTACAGACTGTGGTCAAGGAGTAAAGGTGTCTTTAAAATTTAGATTGATACTACTTAACAACTAGATGAATCTGTGGTGAATGTTTGGTTGTCATTTGACATGTTTTTCAAATATCTTGACTTGAAGTGAGAAACAGCTGGATTTTTTTTCTCGCTCTAAAGTATTTACATCTCATTTTTAAAATCAGAATGTCAGTAGGACAATTAAGGATCATAATACCCCTTACATACATGAAGTCGATGTCTTTAGTGTGACATATACTAATGAGTACTCTAAAGAGCGCCATGATGTAAGAAGAGGACTTAATGTTGACTTAAGTGGATTTAATGAGTGTGAATTATATATGTGCTTCTTTTATGCAGTCATAGAATGACTTGTAGAGGCTTAACAGCAGATAAATGATGACACTTTTTAAGAGAGTTTCCATAGCTTTTGGAGATGTTTGTTTCAATATAGCCTATTTCTGTCGTCAGAATACATCTCACTCACTGTCTGGTCAGGAATAGGGACTAGTCATCTATAGTTTATGTTCTTTCTATGTGTCTGCTGAATTTACTGTAACTGACCCTCCAGCTTTAAGACAGAGGAACAGAAAAATAACAGCAAAAACACCTAGGACAAAAAGCATTTGAAAGTCAGCAAACTGCAGCAGCTATTTTCCATGGACCACTGTGCAACAATCCTGTTGCAAACAGATTAAAACAGCAGGGCAGCAATTGTACTGATAGTACCAATATCTGTTGATATTATTTTTCCCCAGGCATGAAGAGGAAGTCTTTGTGCAGTTTCATCTTTAGTATTTACCCATCTCCAAGATGAAAAAGTTTTTGATATCTTGGACAAGGAGAATATTAAGAAAATTAAAAAATACTGATATCTGATTGCCTATAGTCTTATTTTTCTTAATATATTTAGAAGCTTTGTACTGATATTGTGGCTGCTAATCTGAAATTTTCCTGCATGGACTTGACTTTGCAAGGTTTACAGATAGCAGTCCTAGTTTCACCACTAAATATGGTTGAAGTTGATCAATGGAGGGTAATGAAAAACATTAATTGTTCTGAGGAAATGATCTCAAATTTATGAAGACCTTTTTTTTTTTTTTTAATCTGTCGCTAGATACCCATAACTTATTTACCTTGATCAGACCAGTATTAACCTCTCCCTTCATGGATGGATAGTCAAATGGATTTTCTATTTTTTTCAGCTCTTCATTCTTTTGAGACCAGAAAGGTGACAACTTGTGACAACTCATTACTTTAAACAACTTCTGTATTTCAGAGAAAAAGTTGGAGATTCAGCTCTGTGGGCTATCTATGTGTGGAAATGTACACACATCCATCTTCGTTGAGAGGTGAGGAAGGCTAAGCAAGAAACACATTAAGACTACTTAAAACAGGGTAGATTGAACGCTTCAAAATAGTGAGACTTGAGTTTTCCGATTTTTCATCTAGCCCTACCGTTGGCTGGCTTGGCTGGCAGTGTCTCCTGGTTTTGGCTGGGATGGGCTTGACTTTCTTGCTAGCAGCTGGTATAGTGCCATGTTTTGGATTTGGGATGAAAATAGTGTTGGTAAAACATTGATGGTTTTAGTTGTTGCTAAGCTCTCAAGGCCTTTTCTGCTCCTCACACCGAACTGACAGCAAGTGGGCTGGGGATGCACAAGAGGCTGGGATGGGACACAGCCAGGACAGCTGACCCCAGCTGACCAAAGGGCTATTCCATGATGTTGTGCTCAGCATATAAAGCTGGGGGAAGAAGGAAGAAGGGGGGACGTTTGGAGTGATGGAGTTTGTCTTCCCAAGTAGCTGTTACACATGGTGGAGCCCTGTTTTCCTGGAGATGGCTGAACACCTGCCTGCCCGTGGGAAGCACTGAATGAATTCTTTGTTTTACTTTGCTTGTGTGAACAGCTTTTGCTATTAAACTGTCTTTATCTCAACCTACTAGTTTTTCCTCACTTTTACTCTTCCGATTCTCTCCCCCATCACAACTAGGGGGAGTCAGCAAGCGGCTGCATGGTACTAGCTGCTGGCTGGGGTTAAACCACGACACAGGGACTGTGAGGGAGTTTTTGCAAGTCAACATCTGATAAAGGAGAGTTTGTTTTTAGTTTGCTTGATGTGTTTGCTTGTCCTGTTTTGAACCTTCTTCTTCTCAATGACGCTTTCATGCAAATGTATCTTTCATTATTTATGCTGGAGAGGAGAATCCGAGATACCTATGATGAAATTTTCACAAACACTATTAATAGATTTACTATATTGAGATCTGAATTTACAGGGAGTGATCAATTGAAAGCACATCATGTTGGTCGTCTGCAGTCTATCATGGTAATCAGAAGGGGGGAGAATCTTTCTGCTTTTTTTTATTTTAAATCATGCTTCCTTCCCACAAACTGTTCGAACGCACAGGCACAACCTTCTTTATTCCGTTTGAAGGTTGTTGATTTTGCCAGAAGGCGTGTTAGCATTCGTCCACCTTGAAGTCTTTTTACATCACATTATGAGCATAAAGATAAGTACAAGTTGTGTTTGTCTTCTGAAGAACTATGCTTTTGGGATATTCTGTCACAGTCCCGACAGAGATCTGAAAAATTGAATGAACATTAAATCCAAATAAATTCTTTGTCATAATCAACATACATAGCATCCAATCGCAGTATGCACTAATGAGATGGGATGGAAACTGACAGTACACACATCTTGGTACGTATGCGATTTTGTGTGTGTTGTGGTTATGCTCAACACTGACTAATGAAAAAAGCTGAAAAATAAATGATAATTGCTTTTTATCATGGAGTTTATGAAACATGCAAGAATGTTACTTTTTGTCAATACTAGACTCTTTCCCAAATAATTCTACACATGGAGAATGGAAAAAAAAAAAAAAAAAAGCTTTTTGCAGATGTAACAGGTGAAACACATGCTCGTCTGAAAGAGCAAGAAATTTGGGAATATGTAACCAAAGGTGGACTTTCGGCATTTAGTTTGTACACTGCAAGGTGCTTTTATCTGGCTATTTCAACTCCTAGGAATACTTGGGCACTGCTTCCTGTAAAAAGCTTATCTGTCTTCTCCCTCCTTTCCCAGAACAAATAATCCTTCTCTTTAGCTCTCCAAAGGATGGGAACAATGAACCACTACTCTAGTCTCCAGTGCAGCTTACCTCCTCCTGACTTGTTGCTAACAATAAGGTTTGGTTGAGTAGCCTGAACTGAGGAAAAGAGAAGTGGTGTTTGTGAAGAAACATGGACGGGGAATTGCTGTGAGGCTGCAGAGCAACTTTAAACTCAACTTTATTTCCAGTAAGGGACCTCTCCAAATAGCTATGTAACCTATGTAACTCTACCAAACTCATTATTTCGCAAACAAGTTAAAAGATATTATTAAATTTTGTGCTTTTTTAGCACCTATGAGACTAATCTAGGATTTTATACTAGTTAATATATTTATAATAAATATATTAGAAACATATTTCCTATCTTTTCAGATTTTTTTGAAGACAAAATGAAAATTCCCTCAGGGTGTTGAAAGCCTGAAAGTTGTTTCAGGGCAAATATGCAGGGGGTGGAAAGCCTGAAGGTCGACTGTTTCACATTTTGAAGTGTGTTGTAATGTGAGTTTCCCATCAACTTTGCTGCTGGTAGAAGTGAGATGTTGCTGTTTGTAGGTAAAGAGGGGAAGAATTTTGACTGAGAATTGTTAATTTAAAAACCCCAACCAACTGTGAGTAACTTTACTACTGATTTAAACATGTGTATATTTATTACAGTGCAGATTAGTATAAGCTCTAAAATATGACAGTGCTAATAATACACTGGTTGAAAGCAATAAGCTTAATACATATTTATTAATTATTGATGCTTTATGTCACTGTACAAAGCAGACATTCTTCCTAAGTGAACATTTACATTCTTCAATGTCCAAACACATAATATTGAATAACTGTAATTGCAAGAAGTAGTTGACAGATTGTCTCTGTTATTTGTGGATTGACATAAAGTCATCAAAACTCCTGCAAGCCGCCTATTTATTTATATAAATGTCAAGATCTTGCTAAAAGCTTTAGTCAAGCAAAATTAGTATTGCAAATTATATTAATTAGAGTATATCAAGCTATACTAACCAGCATAATTTATTTTTGTATTGGAAAGCTTTAAATGGTTGCACCAGCAGTAATTAAAAGAAATGTACAGAAATCCCTTTTTATTACCAGTCCACCTTTCTTGTTCAACAGGTGTCAAACCATGCAAATAGCTAAAACCCAGAATTTAGAAAAACTACTGAAATGAAGTTTCAATAGTACTGAATACTGCTATATTTTATGGCTCATTAAATAGACTCTTACAGCAAACTTCATTGTTTCTTGCAGGTTTTTGGATATAATGTCAGATACTGAGCTCAAAATAGAATGAAAATTTTCTGAGCTTTGCTTTAAAATATGCAAAAAAGAGCATTTAATTGATTTTTCTTCTAGGTATAGTAGCTCAAAGCTCTCGCATCCGATTCAAAATCGCTATGGCAAGTTTTTGAATATTGGAAAGGCGCTAAAATCACAAGTCACTCGTGATAGATAAAAATATTTTTAAGCATTTTGGTTATGTAATGAGATAAGAAGTAAAAGTAATGTTCACAGTTCTTACGCATTTCTGGAATTTAGAATGCAACCATCTGTCTCTCAAAGTCCGAGTTGCAAATCTCTGGGGTGGGTACCTTGACCCTCTTCCCCATTATAAGGTAAGGAAATACCCCTACATCCTTGCTGTGTTCTTTTGTTAGGTGTTCCCTGGCATCTGTGTTTGATGCTGGGGGATCTGGCTGAGAATACGATAGACCTTCACTTTAATCCTGTATGAATTTTTTTCATGTTATGGAAGGCTCCACTTGCATATATATAGGTGGACTTTTTATTTCCCCCTAATTATGATCACTGGTTTTGTTTATGCCTTCTAATTATGTTCATCAACACAGCACCTTTGTGTAGTTCTGGTAGTGGAAAACTTCATGTTTTAAAAAATTAAAACATTTACTGTGTGGTTACCTGTTATCCACTCAGACTCTCTGGTAGTTTTAAAATAGTTCAGATACATCTCACAACAGCCCACAGCTCTTTCTCTTAATATCATACAGTTTTAAAGGCCTTTGCCGAGGCTTTAAACATCGCATGTTTCCCCTTCTCCACGCACCCGCCCAAACAATTGAAACTTGAAAATATTTGATACATAAATCAGCGTCAATGTTCAAGCATAAATATTTCCTGTTGTCTGTATACTGCAGAAAGCATTCCTTGCCTTGCTAACTTTTCCCTGGCTAAACTCTGACAAGTTTACTGGAAGGTATAAAATATCAATATGGTATCATGTGATTTTATAGCCTTTGCTAGGGAGGAGGTATTTTTGTCCCCAGTGTTTTCTTCAAGAAGCTTTCAGGTGAGAAATTCTGTCCTCATCGCAAAGTAGACATGCACTCACTGTTTCAGTGAACAGTGGAGCAGGGCTGCAGAGAGGGGAGGGAAGGTGTGAGGATGGAGAGGGGTTTGTGGGTGTTCAGAGTTATTATTTTACTTAGATTTCTGATAAATAATGCACAGTGCTATTTTGTTGCCTCAAGATATCCAAAACATGAGCGAGGGCGTAACAGGTCTTACAGAATGGCTGTACCCTTCTCGGTTGGTACTTCTTGTCCAGCCAGACAACTTAGGGCATCTGTAATGGTGTTACAGACTGATGTTTAGGCAGCCATTTCCCACTTTGTGTACTGAGGAATTTTCTAACAATGCTGAGGATGGACTGAGAGTCCCTGTGGTATAGTTAACTTCCAGCCAACTTCAGGTACATTGTAGTCTTGCACAGAAATTTTCAAGTGTAAACTTTAACATTTGTTTCCTGAACAGAACCACAAAAAAATATTCTTCTTATTTAAAAACATATAGATAAATTCTGGTCCTGAGTTTTCAAGTATGTATTTCTTAGTGAACTTCACCTCTTAGCTTGTAAATTATCAGATCTTTCATTATAACCTAGAGGAATATATGTTCTGATTTTTTCCAGATGGGTATGGGGGACTTTGGGGAGGGTAGGGGTGTTTCGAGTTGATTAGAAAATGGCTATTAAAAAGAGCTGTTTCATTGCTTGAGATTTAGTTTCATCTTGGGAGGAACTCTTTGGAAGCCTGTGGGCATTTGCAAATGTTTCCACATGTCAAGGCAATTTAAGTGGTGGAACAGTTTTCAGCTGTGAAATGAGTGACTAAGTGCAGAGACCTGGTTTGTTTTTAAATGTTCGTCTTAGATAATGATGCACTGGCAATTTAAAAATTATTCTTCATTAGTTTCAACTGAATGCCAGGCAGACTGCGTAGCTTAAGAAAAAAAAAAAGGAATCCAGTATCAACAGTTAACCACAGGAGGCTCTTGCTTCATGCTGATGCTAAAAAATATGTTGAAGTGTTAGGAGAGTGTGGGACGGCAAAGAAGAAAACCTACTCTTGTCTGATCTGACACATAAATAAGTGGATTGATCTGATGTAAACAAGTGGATTAATCTGAGTTACAATGGTTTGCAGTCGTCAATATCCTTTTGTAATAAACTGGTACTTGCAGGAGGGGGAGAAAAAACCCTCTACCTGCCCTTCACTGATTCTTATCATAAAAGGAAACATTAAAGGAACAGCAGGACAAGATGTATATTTCAAGCAAACCAGAAGAGGCTTTCTTTTCTGTTTGATTTTGCCCTTGGGGAATTTTACTTCATCTCTCCCTTCAAAGGTAGCAGAGAATTCATTTACTGTAGCCTGAGGTTATGATAGCAAAACAAAGGCTTGCAACTTAACATACTTCAGAAAAAACAAAATAATTCAATTAGGCTAACTCACTTGGTTGTTCTTGGACACTTGTGAAGTTGGGAAGGACACGTAACTTGTGTTTTTAAAGGAGGTAGTCTGTAAACTGGAAAGAAAAGAAGAGTCTAGGAAAAGGAAAGGAGGAAGATTGAAAGGGAGCACTTGGACTAAAAAAAGTCACTCAGCTTTCAGTTCTTCCCCGGGTGAACAGGGTTTCAAAGTGGAAGACCAAGAGGACTTGTCAAGTCTAAAGATAATTAATTTAGTCTAGAAGATAAAACATTCGTGCCCAGAGAGTGGTGGTAAATGGAGTTAAATCCAGTTGGTGTCCGGTCACA
>VXBH01007257.1:547238-588191 GCA_013400035.1 Rynchops niger
GTTAATAGTTGGACTTGATGATCTTAAAGGTTCCTTCCAACCTCAGCAATTCTGTGATTCTATGATGATTCATTGAAGTTGAGATAGCTGAATATTTTATACAGGTGGCCATATGATCATGAGAACTTTGTCCTAATGGTAACACAGCTGTTTCTTCTCTAAAGCAAGTTACCTAACCTTAAGTGAGTAATTTGACTTCAAGACTTGATGCATTATTGTTTTTAGTGACTTTTTCTGCTGTTCTGAGGTTTCATCTGCTGAATTTTGAAGGTGAACAGATGTCAGACAAGCCTTTATTATTTCTAGGATATTTTGGATTGTTGTAGTGGAGATATTTAAGGCCTTAATATGGTTGAACATGTTGATGTAAGTCCTGTCATGTTCCTGAACTTGGTTGCTCAAGCTTTTTGACCTACAAAATGTCCTACATGAGCTTGTAAATTATTTTGGGAGCGTTTTTTTAGTATATAGAAATCTGGTAGATTTTTTACGAAAAACAAGAATGACTAATGGATTTTGCAGTAAACCAGGTTTGTACTGATCTGTATTAAAAGCCATTGATGGACCTTTAACTTGTTAAGTAATTTGCCTGTTTTAGAGAATGCGTCAATCCAATTGCCATAGGTAATCATATGTACTCTAAGTTGAACTACATGAAGAATGTAATTTTAGTATCACAAGTCAAGATACTTTGTGGCCACATAACCTGTGAAGGTCTAATGGAGAGTCTTTTTGTAGGATGAATTTAGGCTGTAGTAGTCAGTTGATGCAGTTTGTGCAACAGCGTATCCTTTCAGAATTAGTTTGCATCAGAGAAAGCTTGTCTTCTGCTCTTTTGCAAATTTCTGTGACCTGCACTATACTTCACTTCCAAGGCCTCTCTAGCCAAAACTAGTGCAACCATTTCTGCCATTTGCTTCTAGTCATCAGGCTTGAGACGAGTCATCCCTTAACTTTTACATAAAAATAAATGTTGATGGAAAAAATATTTCCCCCTTCTTTCCATAATATTTCATTTGGTCTTTCATACTCTATCACCCTGGTGATATAACTCATAGTTTTCAAAGCAAAATAAGTGCTCCTGGTTTTCTCTTTTTTGTATCCAGCAGTTCCCATGGTGCTGAAAATCAGTTTTTAATCTCCCCAGTTAAAAATAGATTTAAGTTCAGTAAACAAGAAGATTAAATCTTTTTTTTTTTTTTTCCCCCCTGGGACAGGTGAGTACACCACTCCCTAATTTTCTATGGATTCCTTTCTTTTCCAAATCCTCATGAGTAATCCTGCTTTTACAAACATATTTAGCTTCCTCTTTGGAGATGAGAGTTGCAGATGGTGAGATTTTTATGAAAATATTTAATCTGAAAATAAACCAAAGAGGATTTAAAAATATGATGGGGAAAAAAAAAGATGAAGAAAGGAATCTTGAAGTGATCCAGGAGATTCAAGAGACAGCTTAAACCCATTATATTTAATATGTTAGTGCCTATTTGCATTGTATTTGAATCAGCATAGTTTAGTGACTATTATTTCGGGAATGAAACTTTTAGGAATCCTCCTTTAAAAAGGCTGTGAGTTCTGAATGTGTTGTGTAAATAAATAGATAGCCTTAAGGAGATCGTTCATTATTTCTACAAAACCAACTTTGTAGGTATGGGGCAGGTGGGAAAAATGCATCTTCTTACTTTAAAAAGTGAATCCTTTTCACATTTTATTTAAATATCCAACCAGCGGGAGGGATATGGACCACAGTTAGAAGATTACAGTGTTATGTATATCACTTATTATTTGGTTCTCCAAGGAAGTATTCTGCTTAAGGAGGAAAGTGAGAGAAAAATGGGTTTATGTTTGGTTTCGATTTTGTGTTAATTTATAGGCTTCTTTTATAAGCTACTAAATAGAAAAAAAGAGTAATAAAGGGATCTTTTCACAGCCACTGTAAGTTACATTTTTCTTCTGTCTTCACAGCATTTCTGTCATTCTAAAATGGTCTTTGTCTTGCAATCTAAATTCCTGCTGTGATAGTCTGCAGCTATCCTAAGCCTAAATTTAGCTGTAGCACTGCAACCTAAAATATAATATGAACAACTTGAAAACACTCAGGTAATTCTTTTAGTTTTTGCTAAACAGTTGTGCCCTCTAGAAAATTTTTATTCACATGTCTTCCCATGCTGCAATTTCCTTAGAAGGCAGGAAGTCCTGAGCAAAGGTGGAAAGCCAGCTCTCCCCTCCAGCACAGTAGCTGCCTCCGCCAATGTGGTATCATTTGCAAACTTGCTGAAGGTGCGTTCCATCCCTTCATTCAGGTTGTTGATGAATGTGTCAAATGGTATTAGCCCCAATATTAACCACTGAGTAACACCGCGTGTAACTGGCTGCCAGTTATATGCCCAAGCTTTTGAGCCTAGTAGTACAGGCATTTTGTTGTCCACCTTGTACTCTGCTTGTCCAATCCATATCATCTCATATCAGTATGGTATGGTAGTCTCTCAAAAGCCTTCCTAAAAGCAAGATAAATGATATCCACTGCTCTCCATTATCCACAGAGCCATCCATTTCATTGTAAAAGGCTTGATCAGGTTGGTCAAGTATGGTTTGCCTAATGCCAGTTTCATTATGGCTCGCTCTTCTTTTGCTTTTTGTATTTAGACGTGACTTGTATGTAGACTTGCTCCATTATTGCCACTGAGGATGAGGTGAATTCTTTCCCTGACTTTCTTGCCTTTTGGAAGATGAGCATAGTATTTGCCTTTTCCTATTCATGGGGCCTCTTTCAATCTTCACAATCTTTGAAATGACAGAAGGTGTGTTCACGATGTCTTCATGATGACATTTTTCAGCTCCTTGCACACCCTTGGATGCTGCCCATCTGATCTCATGTCTGGATTTGTAAGTGTGCTTATCCAAGCAGTCCCTAACTTGGTCCTCCTCTATCGTAAGTTTTCTTGCCTACATAAACTTTGCTACTAGACACAGGTCTGCACAATGACTGAGAGAAGACCTTGCTAGTGCTGACTGAGGCAAAGGCAGCACCAAACAGCTCAGGTGTGTAGTAAGAGTACCCCAACACAGTAAAACAGCTAAAATACTACCAAGGATTTTAAGAAAATGGAAACTGAGATAGGTAGGTAGGGTTAGTAGAAGATATGGTCAAACAAGAATTCCTGAAAACCTGAAGAAAGCAAAGTTCTGAAAAGCAAACACATGTCATAGTGCCTGCTGAACTGTAGCAGCACTGAACCCACTGGGATCATGTATGCACTTTAATTAGACATGGGAGCAAATACCTTGTGGAATCAGAATGCTGTTAATTAAGATGTATGTACTATAGCCTGATTCAGTAGCTGCTGCTTATTTCTCTGAAAATAGAGCTGAACATTTTATGCAAGTATTATCTTGCCTCTCGTAAGATTTATCCTTTCTGTGTTTTGTTAGATAAGCTTTTGAGTTGGTCAGGTATGTGTTTTCTGTGCCTCTGCAAATAGAAACATTATAAAATAGAGCTAAGCTTAGAAATAATTTTTCTTTGAGTTTTCTGGACATGTATTTGAAATTGCAGTGGCTGTTGCTTTTACACTGTCGAGCGGATGAATGTAGATGAACGCTTCCACTGGAAAAGGAAGGGATACCTTGCAGCATAGGATATGTAGTTCAGTGTTTGAGATCTCTGCATTCATTAAAGGTAATGAGTATCCCAAACATGCAGCCCTGTCAATTGCAATGATAATGAATCAGGAGAGCTGAGTTTTCCATAGATCTGAATGTATTATTGTGAAAACAGTTTTAATGACTTCCTGACAAAATTTTCAATAAAAACATAGTTCAGCTAATTAGTTTTGTTTATATTCCTTTGACAATAGGGCTACGGCACGTGTTTGTAATTCCCCTTGAAATGCATTGTTAGGTTTTAATATGTACATTTTATTTTCTAGCCTTTAGTTTATAAAATAAGAATGAGCTTTCTGGTTTGGTCTGTTCTTTCTCTGCTGCCTGTATCAACTGTATTAAAAAGACAAAAGTCTTTTTACAGTTTCTTAGAAAACTTTTTTTTTCCCCCAGAAAAATTGCATTTTTCTACATTCTGGATATTTTATATTCTACAGTCTGGATATTTTTCTACAGTCTTTATTCTCTACATGTTTGACTAACTCCTTTAGGTTAATCACCTTTACATTTAAATAAAACAGGTTTTCCTGTGAGATCACGTGTCTTGCCTTTTGTGCAGAGGAATAGCTAAAAAAGGAAGAAGAGGAGGAAATGCTTTTCATTTATTGTAAATTGATTTAGAAATGAAAGACTATAATGGAAATGATAATATAACTTTATATATATATAATATATGTAACTATATATTATGATAATATAACATAACTATGTTTATGGTCATTTAACTGAAACTTCAGTGCTAGGAGTGAGCAGACTAACAGTCATTCATCTTTAAGAATTACCTCTATATTCTTTACAGAAGTTAAAACTGAAATAAAGCTCCTGTGCTGAGGATGAAAAACAGCAACTAAACTTGGGTGAAAGTCTTCACACTTTGTAGGGTACATTTCTCTTAGATACTTTTTCGTCCTTGTTCTGATTGTGATAAACATACAATAAGAGTAAAGAAAGTGGACAAATGCCCAGATACTAAATGCAAGTTTTCTGGGGAAAAAAAAAAAAAAATCTTTGCTTGAATTACTCTGTCCTCTAAATGTAGAACTCTTTGGGCTGAGAATTCAAACAAAATGTCCAAGCTCCTAGGAGACTTATGTCCTTGCTATATTATTCAGTCAATATCTTTAGTTATTTGGAAACATTTAGTGATTCTCTAATAATATTAGAAGTATGTTAATATTTCATTGCTTTTTTCCTAAAGTTTCCTGCTAATCATTTTTAGAAATGACCATTAAAAATTCAGGGACTGGATCAGCTCCAATTGTTTGTATGATTTAGTCATATAATTTAGTTCTTGTTGCTGTACATGAAAACACAGTTAGTGGCACAGTTGGAAAAAAAACCCCATGAACTATTTTTCAATTCTATTTTGATGTAATTTTTTTTATTCATTATAATTTATTTATGATTGCATATTATTAATATTACGGAAGCATTGAGAAGCTCTGAACAAGTGTTTAATTATATCAGACACTATAGACATGCAAAGCAAGCAAAAGAAAGGCTATTCTCCAGCTAACTTACAACTTACCAGATAAAGATGTAGTGGGAGAAAGGAAGCTGCTTTGTCATCACTTCACAGATCAGGCTCTAAAACAGACTGAGTGTTTTCTCTTTTTTCTGTCCCTGACTCTCTCCCTCATTGTCGCTTTCATTTAAAATATCCTGAACACATACATAACCAGCTTCATGTAACAGTAGAATTTCTTCCTGGGTGCCAAAATTGGATTGGTTACTATATTACAGAATACATACAAGTAGTGAGCAAATTTTTCAGCCCAGTGGAGCTATCAGTCATTTTGCCAAGTCAGGTCATTAGTGATTGAGGGCAGTTTTCAGCACCCAGATTGTGGGAGTGTTCCTGTCTGTGGAATGAACAATGCATGGTGTAATAAAATGTCTATTACTATTGCCATTTTTCACGATTCTCTGCTAAACTTGTTGTTTGATACATTGCATGGAATTATAAAATACTGTATATAAAATGCTTATGTGACACTGATTTATCTTCTGGCCATATCTGGGGGTATGTCCCAAGGAAATCAGTTTCATGTCCAGTTGTATTCTCAGTGAAATATGGTGTATAAAACTTCATAAGTCAGATTCTTGGTGCTGATTCTTAAGTAATAACATCTAAAAAATATTGAATGGTTCTCTAGAAAAGCAAGTTGTAGCACAATTGAAGATGTTTGGGGTTTATCCAAGACATTTAAACTGAGTTTACAGGAAGAGTGATTTAAGGAATAGAATCCTTGGAATAGAAGAGGAAAGATATTTATGTCAGTGTTCTAGAAAGATATCTTATTCAATATCATTTATAGAAAAGCTCTGTAGGGAGAATTTTCTTCTATTTCTTTGATATTTTATTCTTAACAATATAGAAAAGAATATTAACTTTGCACAGAGAATAGATTTCTTGACATATTTTAATACAGGGCTGTATAATTACAACTACAGCTCCTTTTTTTTGTGTCTCTTTTGTTGCTGTTGTTTTTCCTTGAAACCTACAACGCAATTTACTTTACTTTTCCCTTTAATACAAACAAACACTTCCTAATTATAGTAATCAGTTCACAGGCAGTAATCGCATTAGCTGTGGTAATTATTATATGCATCACCTGGACCTCTATTTTCGTTGATAGACAAAATCAATAATTCTCAAGTAGGCAGAAGTGTGAGGCTGATTATGTGTTCAAGTGATCAGAGATCAGATTGCATTTGATTAAATGAATTGGTTGGAGATTTTAGTAATTAATGTTCTTCGTTAAAATACAAAGAGCTAAGAAAATGCATGCACTCTACACTTGCTGATAAATGGTCATGCATGCTGAATGCCATGGTTTGAAATGGAAAAATGGAGTGGCAGCATGACACCCAGGATATAAACTTGAGGCGGTAAGTTCAAAAAAATATTATTTCGGTCTTTCTGTTAGTCACCTATTCTTTCCCAAAAAATATAAATTCATAAAAAGTCATTAAATCTTGCTGTTGGTACTGTCTTCTCTATCAGATAAGCAGTCTTGTATGATTTTTTTTCCCCCCAAATATTAGAAGAGGAATGTGTTTGCAGCACTGCTGATTGCTCATCTAACCAGCAGAGAATAATACACAGCTGAAGTAAAAAGTTGCTACCTTGCAGTCTCCTTTGTGTTTATGCTTCAGGATAAAGCATTTCATGGATGATGACTAATCATACTAGTGGACAAGAGATCGTGCATTATTGTAAATACAATACATAGAAAGATAATTGTTAGCACTTATACGTAAAGAAAACTTAAATTTTACTCAGAACAAAAATCTTGAACAGGATAACGTAGCTCAGTGGACCAGTTTTCAGGCTTTTTTTACCTAACCACTGAAGTTTTTCAACAGCAACAACAAAAAATCCACAGAGCATATCATCCAGTGTTTCCACAGTGAATGTTTTATACAATCTGTTGGATACATAAAACCAAGATCGTGTTAAAGTTCAGTTAATACTTTTATTTTCCTGGATTTCTGATATCTGCAAACTACTGATAAACCATGGACTGTACGAAAACATTTTTCTGGTGTGGCACACCTGGTATTTGGATTCTTCAGATTTTGTCTTTTAACCATGCACTACCTAGATGAAGTTGGATCTTTGCCCGTTGAAAACTTCTGGATATCCGTATCATCCTGGGTGTATGGGTGTAATTCCTTGTTTTGAGATTGTTCAGCAAAGCTGGTGGTGGCACAGCACTTACAACTTGCTAAATATATGTAATTTCAGAATTTATTAAAATTAACCTGGATATTTAGAATATTTTAGATGGCCCTAGCATGTAATTTAGTATGTATTAGCATATTGCTATTTATTATATTTAGAATTTTAGTATATATTAAGAGAAATCTTAGTGCAGTACATAATTGTAACTAAAGACTTAATAAGCTACAGCGCAGCACTATTTTGAAGTATCACATTTCATGCAGTGCCTCAGGAGAAGGTATGAGGTGGGCTGATGACTAAATCACTCTTCTACCTCCCTTTACTGTAGGTAAAATGGATTGTTCTATACAATAATAGAATAACACCTTAAAATAATATAAAGCAGGTTAATTTCTTAAATTGAATTATAGTTGCAAATGTGAGCTGGCTAAGCAGCAGTGAATCCTGGCTGTGGTCTCCTATGTCACTGGACACGACAAAGAGGGGCATCTTCTCGGGATAAACGTATTTAAAATTCCGGGCTTTACAGTATCCATAAATTGTATCAAACTAATACGTTAGAGTGTTCTGAAGCCCAAAGAGTTAAAGCACCCTGAAACTATTTTGTTATATCTGTTTGTCTCAAAATGAGTCCAGAAAAGGAAGGACTTTCTGTGTCAGTGGTGTTCCTCTGGTGGTGCTCTTTGGCCACACTGTGTGGGACAATAACTGCCTCTGCAACATTCCTGTCAGCTGTCTCTTGGAGAGAGTAACAAAATAAAACAAAAAGGGCTCGTCCTCATGACACAAGAACACAAGTCATGAAGAAAGTGCACACCAACATTAATTATGCCACACATTAAATAATATGTCTGTGAAATGTCAGCTGTGTATGTGCTGAACAGTTCAGAGAAGTGTGAGCAAAAAACCCAACCAAACAAAACGTTCTCTCATCACTGTAGTAAAAGCAGGAGGAGTTATTGCAGAGCATTGCTGAACGTCTAGCTCTGCAGCCCTGACACAGAAAGATTCTGTGGTCAGAAGTGGCACCTTGTACTGGTCTTGAAACGCTCAATTATGTCCGTGACCAACGAGAATCAGATTGAGAAAATGACAGGCCAAGTCTTCTGTACATCAAGATGTGCTATTTCTGCAGAAGTAACTTTGCAGAAATTTATACTTACTCCCCTCAGCAAGGCTAGACACATGAAAGTGCTGTTCTACACACTACAAATCACTCTACAACAGCACTAACTTAAGAAATGGTGCTGCCTGAGGTACTTGTTACTGCTTTTTAACTGTAGACTCAAAAAGTGTAGTAGAATGAGAATTTGCAGGCAAGTAGAAAGAGTGACCAGAGGCGTGGAGCTGCTTCTGTCTGAGGGGCAACTGCGTGAAACAGAACTCTTCAAACTGAACAAAGGGCACCTGAATGGAGATGTGATGTGACACAACCCTGTGAACCCACATGTGCAATAGAAGAAGAGGCTAGGGAGCACCTAATCACTGTTTTCCAAAACCGGAACTGGAAGGTATCAAGTTAAGTTAGCATCTGGAAAGTTCAGAATAATAAAAATTCCTAGTTATAATTAAGGTCTGGAATTTCTTTGCCATGCAGCATTGTCGAGGACATGCTTTACATGAGTTGAAGTGATAAAAAAATCCACTGGGAACTTTATTTCAGAATACTGTCTCTTGTTCAGGAAACAGTTGAGCCAGAAGCTGACAGAAGTAGAGGGAATAATCTAGGGCAGTATGTTGTGGGGTCCGTCCCTTGCTGGTCACTACTAGGGACATGATACAGAGATTGATGAATCTTTTATCGGTATGACTGTTTTTTTAACATGTAGTTTTTAAAAGATAAAACTAAGTATATTTTGAAGTAGTAGATTTAGATGGCAAGGTTTAGAGATTGATAACTGAATGAAGTTCCTTTTCACAAGTCTAGCACACAGACAGAAGATCACTGAAATACAGCAGCTGTGGGGGATGGCACTCAGTGAGTGCTGGTAAAATTCAAGAGCTGAAGGCAAAATCACAGGGCAAGAACTTCCTAAAATAGATTGGACAGCAAAGAAAATGTTATGTAAATACATGTATAAATTTTTCTGTGATGTATCTCGCAAATACTGTTCCATAAAGATTTTTGAACGGCATACCACGTTGCCTGTAATACTTCAGTAAGCTGGACTGTATTACAAAAATTACATTGCAGTGTGTTGCAGGAGAACTTCTGTATCCCTTTTTGGCATACGGTAGGAATACTGAAGGGGGGGAAAAAAAAAAGGAAGAGCTTTAAGACCACTAATGGAAGTTTTTCTATGGCCTTAACTTTTATACAGATTGTGTCAGCAGGTGACAAGTGGTGCTGGAGACTTTATTCTTCTTTCAGGGGTAGGATTCAGCCCTTTTGGGGCCTGATTGTTTAAACAGAGGAAGAGATTTTTGGGGATCACCAAGCTTCTTTGAGAAAGGCTAGATTATAACATATAACCCTATAAGTTTATGGTTGCACCGAATGAGCATGGAGAGAGATCTCCTATAGATATGATGGAATTCATGGTTGCAGGGTGTCATGGGTGGGTGCTGGTTCCAGTGCTGTAGCTGTCACTGTACCAGCCTGCAAGGACTGCTTCTCTGATTGATCAAAGATGGAACTGCCCCTAAATTGGCTGCCACTGTCCTTGCTTTTCTATTTGCGATTCTACTTGCAGTGTTTTTCTTTCCCTCTAGTTTTTACCTTCTTCCCCAACCCACAAAGTTGGAGAAGGTTACAAAAGAAAGCAAAGAGAAGGTTTAATTTGTGCGTTCCTTAGCTTTAAAAATGCTTAAAATTTATAATTTTTAAAATTTTCCTTGGAAAGTCACCTGCACAGATTGTGAATTGTATGCAAGTTTGCAAGAGAAATTATGATTTGCTATAAACTGGATTAAACAGTGCAAGAGGAGTTTTTCCTTTCCTGCCACAAACACTTTTTTCCTCCCTGGTATGTGTGTAACTAATACCAGTTTAACGCCGAGCTGCTTTCAGAGCTCCCAACGGTATATAAGTTTAATCCCTATCAATATAAAACAGATGAGTGGTTGCCTTACTTCAAGACTACAATTTTTTAACGTTGATTTCATTCTGTTTACTATCTCTTAAATTATCATAAAGGATTACTGTAACAGCAAGTTCAGTACAGATCTTTTGTTTATCCAATTCTGTTTCTTATTTTGTGTTTCTTCTTTAAAAGAAAATGAGTTCTCATATTTACCAGAAGCAGAGGTGTTCTTTGGATTCACTTAGCAAGTATTCCCTTTTGTCTTTCCCTATTGGAAAAGCTTTTAAGGATGCTGTCTTTAGCCTATTAAAGCTGAAATACTGCAATATAAAGCACACTCAGAAAGCTACTTATTCTGAATTTCATAGGACAAATTGCTAACAGTTGTCTTGATTTTCCACATTTTTATCTGTAAGTAGCGGGTTTCAGGAAAACACTTGTGAATCTCAAAAATATTCTAGCTCTAAGTATTAGTGCTACATCTGGAAACTTCATTAGCTCTAGCTCTGTCATTCATGGGGTTCACTGAACTTCAAAGTACCTTTAAAGATTGTAACAGTTGTCCCTAATCCTACACACACGCTGCTCACAGGGAGTTCAGTTTTGCTGAGAAACACTGAGTAAGGAAGTAATTATGATCTCGGAGATCAGATCAAAGCACAGGTTTGGTGGCTGCGTATACTTAGTAGCTATTTCTGTAAGTAGTGATTAAAACATGTCTTGCTGATAGAAGAACCTCTAGGAGAACAGGGAACAGAGAAATTATGCCGATACACAGGGACTGATAAATAAGTATGAAACTTGGATAGGAATCAGCACTCTAGCTGATGGGGAAAACTACAGGTAATTTTTAAATATAAATATGTGTTATTTACCTGTAATCTGTGCATTTTGGTATTTTTCAATATCAGTATCTATTATCTGGTGTCCCCGAAGTATGTATTGCAACATGGCTAAGTCTTAGATACCGTTTATAAAAGTCCATTTGCTGGATTATATGTATTTTCGTGGCAACAGGGTTTCAAGAGAACTTCAATCATTGTCCTTAGCAATGTTCACAGATTCTGCACCTCTTCTTGGGATGCAACACTTTGGTGTAGCCACCTTATGCTCCCAGTTATCTCTCTTAGCATCTCAGCAATGATCTCTTGTAAATAAATGTGATGTCTTGTAAATAAATGTTTGGCTGGTAGGTAGTACAGGTTTAAAAAAATGCCTTGTCAGCTGGGGTTCTCATTCTTAAGAGTTCTTGTAGGTCTTTGTTAAAGATATCAGTGAAATGCAATAAAGCAGGAACTATTTATACAGTAAATGAGACATCTTCTGTCATCCTTAGCTGGAATCTCAGCCCCTCTGTGAAGGCAGCGTTGTCAGCATTTCAGTCATGGTATATTTCTGTTCTTCAATCTCTTTGATAGCATAGTCTTTAGCATATGACGATCAGTGTCTCTGCCCCATGCTTGCTGGAAGAGTCTATCTTCTTAATTATAATTTCTGATTTCTTTTTGGTATGCACCCTGTGACCAAACCCTTTCCTGGGGTGCGGTGTGGTTCAGTGCTAGAAGCTTTGTTACTTTCCTGTTACAACTTCTTTACAGATTTAATTATGTAGAAGAAAATGGAGTTGTATTTAAAGGACAGAACTAATGTTAATCTGTCATACTATGTACTGCTGCATTCCTTGTAGGCCCTGCTGCAAAACATCAGATGTATGCAGGTGGTAACGTTAAAAAAAATAGTGCTTATTCCTTTTTTCTTTTGGCTGTCACATCTATAAATCCTTAACCTAGAGTTATGGTCTTTGAAAGAACGTTTAAATGCGACTGTTCTACAGCAAAAAAGGAGAAAAATACAAAGAACAAAATAAAAAGAATAAATCAGGATCTAATAGCAGATGCTGGGAAAGAAATAGGTAACCATCTTTGCAAAACTTGCAGACTTTGTGAAGTTGGTCATTCAATTACAGGTTTTGGCTGCATGTTGAAGAAGATGGGCAATGGTTCTTTTACATATGATGTAAAAGAGATAGAAGGGCCAAGGGACTGTCTCTTGGCACTCTTCTGGGTACGTTCTTGTAGCTGTGTTTCTGGATTTCCCAGGAGTCTTATAGCATGTTTTTTAGCCACATGGATGAGAAGATTGAGTTCCATGGAAGTAAGGTGAAAGCTTGTTAGAAAAATAATGACCTTTTTAGATCATGAAGTGAAAGAAATTATTTCAACCATTCCAGGGGTATTTTAAACAGGACCAATAGTTGTTGCGGATCTTCTGCCTGAGAACATTTCTCTTTTTTCCTTCTTTTTTGTGAACTGAAGCAGCCTGTCTGTAGTATCTGCATCTTTGAATATGTGCTTCTTATATAGGCTAAGGAGTTTCTGCATGTGCAGATTTAGTTTGCACCTTCTCACCTTTGCAGGAGTCTAGATCAGCTACAATTAACACATATAAAATTTTTCTCACATTTTTAAACACCAAAGAGAATGAAAATCTAATATAAAAATCAGTGAATTATCTTGGATAACCTTGTAGATATCCAGCCACTTAGGAACTGTAAATACTCAGGTTTTTTGTATTGAATATGTAGGAAAACATTATGGGAGTATTAGCAAGTATATAAATCAAACTGATGGTATAATATGTTGAGCTGCTTGAAGGAAGGAGCAGACTACTGAGCTTGAGATAAAGGCCAAAAACTTATAGTACCTCTCATACAGTCGTATGTTGTTCACTTAGAGGGAACCTGTCTCTTGGCATAATTTGCGTTTCCATATTGATGTGTCTCTGTGTGACCCTAATTTGGTTCATCCTATTGATAGAATAATCTAATACAGAACCAAAGGGTGTCCATAAAAAATGTTTTAAAAGGAAGGGGTGAAAAAATACGTCTCGATTGTCTGCAGCCCTCTCGCTTTGGGATACTTTTGTTTAGGGAACTTTCGTAAAAAGAGACTCTACAAGCAAAATATTCTAAACCAAGGTAAGTACATATTTTTTTGTTAATGCAGACACAACAGAGCTAAAGGTAACAAGCCACTAGGTTAAGTGTTAATATGTTCACCGGTCCCAAAACCGCACGCAGTGGGGCTTTACTGGCCAGCAGTCCTCAATTGATGGGGGAAGGCTCTCCACCTTTGCTCCTTGGGACAAGCTGAAGTGCAGTGGCACCGAGTTGCCATCTTTCAAGGTTGCTACCCCTCTGTTCCCATGCCTCCACCCCCTGGCCCTTCAGGTTTCATACCTTTTCATGTCAGTGTTTTTCCTCTTCTATTCTTCAGCCAGTAGCTGCTACCATCTCACTCTGGTTTTACTCTTCTTTTCTCGGCTCTAGCTTATTTTCTCACACTTTCTTTCTAACAACTTACCAATTTTCTCAGTAACCTGAGACAAGGTCACCTGGCTATGCTGCATCAAAGCTAAGCCTTGGATCACAGACAGCTGAACCCCTGGGTTGAGAGTTACATCTCCAGGGTAACTGAAGTGCAACAGGTATAGGAAATACATTTCCTGGACAGATCAGCCTGGATTCATGATTGGCACTTAAGTGAATACTTAAACTTTTCCTTTGGCTTTACAAAATAGAAATAGAGTTGTCATAATCTTGAGGTTTTCCTAAATAGAGGTATTAGTTAAAGAGTTTGAGGAATACTTAAAGTTTGAAATTTGAAATTATCTTTGCAACAGACAGATCTGTAATACCCTAAATAAGTCATCTTGGATCAAGCAGCATTAAAGCTTAGTAGCGGATTTCCTGTTGAAAATTTTCCAAGAGGATATAGTTTACAGGGAGCTATATTACAGTAATATAGACTATTTCTAAAGCTTAGGTATATCACGTAAAGTAACAACCAAACATCTTGCATTTGGATAATTCTCAATGGATATACTTAAATAAAATTTCATATAAACTCAAATATTAGATCTTATAGCGTCTTTGGAGAGATTTGAATGATTTCAGTGATGAATGAAAAGAAAAACTCCATTCTTGTCCTGTTTCACTCTCCTTAATCAGGAAAATGTTATGTACTGAATATTGGAAGTAAAAAAAAAAAAAAAAAAAAAAGGAAAAATAGGGGGGATTGACTTCTGTCTAAATTCCTGTGCAACAAAGTTGTCAGAATTAATTTATTAATTTTAAAAGTTGTTGGAAGATTTTTAAGGGAGGGACAAGGGTTTTCTCAGCCTTATTTAGTGAATCCCTGCTCCTACGAGTGATTTCATTGAAGTCAGTGACTGTGCAGAAAGCTGTCAGTAAGGACTGACTCACAAGGAGGAGTAGCTTAACTTCACTGCTGTTGTTTCTGTTCAAAGTAGTCTACTCCTTTCCTCTTTTGTTTCATTTAGCATTCCCATCTTCGTGAATCAGCAGCTTAACCACTATGATTTATCTCATAGTATGTTAAACGGGCATTGATTTTTGGCTTTCATTAATACATTTCCTTGGCGTTTTCAGTGATTCAGTGAATGTTATATGAGCGTTAGAGCTACAATGTGGAGCTTTTATGGAAGTCACAGGTTTAGCCATCTCCATTTGTGAATCAGGGCCCAAAGAATGCTACAGACTGGGTATGTTTGTTGTACAGTGATATCCAAAGCTCTTTCGTAAACCTTTCCTGGCTAGTACTGAGTGATAAATGATGATACAGTCCTTCACCAGAAAAAAATTACTATCTAATAAGGTTTATATGAACGATGACAGGAAAGAGATGCAATCAAATATACACAATTTTTACATGCAAGTATGTTCTTGCCTCTATTATTATAAATAGAGTAAGTGTAAGTGCTAAAGCATTAGATCCTCGGTTTTGCTATGGAATTATAACTTAGCGTTCTCTGCTTATCTGAACCTGATAGTTCTTCATTTCTATTTGATCTATTTTTTTCCCCTCCAGCATGATGAAGAATGATGATACTTTTAGATGTTGACATTTTAGAAAGCTGAGATGGTATGTAGTAGACTACAAATGATGAAAGCTTAATGAAAGTTATTTTCTCATAATAGCTCTAAATTGGCTATTTTCGCAGTGGAGTGGGTCCAGTGGATTGAGCTTGAACTTTTTACCCCTCTGTAATCCTCTAGTTACAAAAAGTAGTGTGGAATTACTTTAGCTGTTTAGCTTTTTAAAATCCAGAGTTAAGAGTACTGATTCAACTTGAATTTTCACATTATTCCTGTATGTAGGAATTTGTTACTTTAAAGAGCCAAAGGATTGTTATTTCCTGACGTACTCCCTCGCAAGCCTGGCAGTCAAAACGAGAAACTATGTTTGTGGTATGTAAAGCAGTAGGAAATAGGGATTTAAAACTTCTATACTAGCATAAAATTTTCATATTATCCAAACTGTGAGCAAAAATGTAAAAACTTTCAGTAAATCTGCCTGTAATCACTTAATACATGTAGGGCTGGAAACCTCCTAAATCTCATTTCTCTCTAGAGAGTTAGGAAGATTGTTCCCAAATAGATAATAAAATGAAAACTTTCCCAAATTTTCTCTTAAAAAGTTTTATTCTAAAACCCTTATGTCAGCAGAACCCTTTTTTCAGTCCTTTAAACCGTTGGAAGTTTTTTCATCCGGATTCATGCAGACATTCTCAGGACACAGTGATTCGCATGTTCATGCTACAGTGGGTCAAGGGTAATAAACCTGAGATGTGCTAATACATCTCTAAAAAGAGGTTGCGACTTTTTTTCTGTCGACAAATTTTTTAGATAGAAGTCTCTGTTATATTAAGAGTTTTTTAGGACGTATGCATTTGGAAGAATGGTTGACTCTAATTCTTGTTGTTGTCTCAGGCTCAGGTTGTAGTATTTCAACAGTCTTAAAATGTCATCAGCTTCCTGGGCAAACACATTATCAGAAATGCAAATGTTTTCAAACCTAATGTGATTCTATCAATTCATCAAGCATAAGCTTCTATTTATAGGTGATTGAGAGAATTAATGAGGAAAACTCTTTTGTAAATCTTCATTTTGCAAGCCTGGAATTCCCAGTAAACTGTTTGTTCACCCTACCAATTTAATAGAAGTATGTTTTTGAACTTCCTAAGGATATATTATAGTTGCTTGGCAATGGTTTGTGGAACAACTCGTTTAAAGTTCAGTGAACACAGAACTAGAGTAATTTATTCAAATCCACCGCTTATTAAATCAGGATTTGACTTAATTTTTTTTTCCTGACTAATAAAATGGACTTGAAAAGAATTAGCTAAACCTCTGTGGAATTGTGACAAAGTAATTCTGATGACTATGTTGTCTATTAGTTTTTACTGCCAGTAAGTAAGGCAAATGGAGATAAATACATTTCCCATTGTTTTGTGCATTGTCAGAAAGGGATTTATTTTTTAAACAGTTTGTCTCAACATCATCCTCCTTTCAAGATAAGTAACGTGGAGATAATATACCTGCATTTTTATTAGGCATCTGAAGTATCTGAATATTCCACAGGAAGGAGTGTTTTCATTCTCTATCACTAGTCAACTGACTGTTAAAAATCAGAGACTGCGGGTGTTAAATTGGAATAGTTTTCCGATAGGCATGAATAATTTAATTGCTTGAATTTAAAACATTACAACAATAAATACATTTTAATTTAAGTATCAGTTTTGGCCCAGTTTTACTAATGCATGTATTTCTGGTTGGATAGTTGCTGCTTCTTTAATCTAACCAAAGAAAGACAAATATAACATGACATATTCTTGAAATGTCAAGTTCACCTGCAGTCACTGGATATTACTGTGGAACTCTATGAGCTTTTGATCAGAGCCATAAAGCATGTTTTATTATGCATTAGGACCTGAAAGAACGAAATGTGAGGGTTGTATTGTTGTTACAACATTATCCTCACTACCTGTAAATCATCCTTAGATCAGGACACCAGAGCCCTATTGAGATAGACCCAGGAGCCTACAGACTTAGTGTAAAACAAGGTAGAACTGATGGAAAAAAGAAGTGCATTTCCTTGTCTTCATAGTGACATAATATGGAATATTTATCTAAACACCAGTCAGACCTATGGGATCTACAGCTGTATGCAACTCCAAGACAATTAATCTTATTTTTCCCTACTTATCATTCGTTTTGAAGTGATCTCAAACATGGGCAGGGTGCAGACTGCAGCTGAGATGACATGAACTGGCAGTGTCTGCTTGTGTCGAGCTACCAGTTTTCTCACAGGCAGTCGCTCTAACTTGGGCAAGTCCAGGCGAGCCCATTTATCTTGTCGCACTGCAGCAGCGTGTGCTGCGCTTCCTGACCAGTTGGCTTCATCGCAGGATAAAATGCACAAGGAAGATGTATGCATATGTTGTTGTGGCTCTTATGATTTCAGGAGATAAATAAGACAAAGCTTATCACAGAGAAGATTTTAGGCACATAAGCCCTTCTTCCTAAGGATTTTGACATGTTCAGTCAGGATTTTGAATGTATCTTTGTGATAGCATCCTAAATAGGAATCACCAGAGTAGAACTGTATTTATGATGAAGACAGGTTATACACTGCATCCAGCTCCGGGGTCCTCGGCACAGGAAAGACATGGTCCAGAGGAGGCCAGAAAATGCTCAGAGGGCTGGAGCCCCTCTGCTGTGAGGACAGGCTGAGAGAGTTGGGGTTGTTCAGCCTGGAGAAAAGAAGGCTCCGAGGAGACCTTATAGTGGCCTACCAGTATCTGAAGGGGGCCTACAAGAAAGGTGGTGAGGGACTTTTTAGGATGTCGGGTAATGGTAGGACTAGAGGGAATGGATTAAAACTAGAGATGGGACGATTCAGACTGGACGTTAGGAAGAAGTTCTTCACCATGAGGGTGAACCAGCTGGAACAGGTTGCCCAGAGAGGTGGTAGAAGCCCCATCCCCGGAGGTGTTCAAGGTCAGGTTGGACAGGGCTCTGAGCAACCTGATCTAGTTGAAGATGTCCCTGCTCATTGCAGGGAGTTGGACTACATGGCCTTTAAAGGTCCCTTCCAACCCAACAGATTCTATGGTTCTATATTCGTGAGACTTTTTCAAAATATGAAATGTGAAAATAATTACAGAGAATTACAAAATAAAATGGCAAGTTGATGAAACCTAAGTGTTACCTCTTTCCAAGTAGGCTTTGCCTGATAAACTTGACAAATATTCATGATCTGCATTGTAGATCGCCATGAAGAAAGGTGATGAGCATGAACTAAAGGAATAAAAACCGCAAGGAAAGGAATGGACTTCATAGAATCATAGAATTGTAGAATTGTTAGGGTTGGAAGAGACCTTAAAGATCATCTAGTTCCAAACCCCTGCCATGCGCAGGGACACCTCCCACTAGATCAGGTTGCTCAGAGCCCCTTCTAGCCACCACCTCTCTGGGCAACCTGTTCCAGCTGGTTCACCCTCATGGTGAAGAACTTCTTCCTAACGTCCAGTCTGAATCGTCCCATCTCTAGTTTTAATCCATTCCCTCTAGTCCTACCATTACCCGACATCCTAAAAAGTCCCTCACCACCTTTCTTGTAGGCCCCCTTCAGATACTGGTAGGCCACTATAAGGTCTCCTCGGAGCCTTCTTTTCTCCAGGCTGAACAACCCCAACTCTCTCAGTCTGTCTTCTTAGGAGAGGTGCTCCAGCCCTCTGATCATCCTCATGGCCCTTCTCTGGACACATTCCAGCACGTCCATATCTCTCTTGTAGTAGGGGCTCCAGAATTGGGCACAGTACTCCAGGTGAGGTCTCAAAAGAGTGGAGTAGAAGAGGCGAATCACCTCCCTCGACCTGCTGGCCACGCTTCTCCTGATGCAGCCCAGGATACGGTTGGCTTTCTGGGCTGCTAGTGCATACTCACGGCTCATGTTGAGCCTCTCGTCTACCAGCACCCCCAACTTCAGAGACTGAACAGGAAGAAGCCATGTGTAAAACTTTCTTGGTATCTTCACAAGCATCATCTTCCTAAGGGAATTTTAGGATTTTTCTGAGGGAGCAAAAAAATCTGCTTGTATTTGAAGATTTTTTACAGAATTAAATCTGTCAAGGTTAACTCATATTTTCTTAAGGAAATATGAGCATATGTGTGCCTTTGTGCCTGTGTATGTATGTATTCACTTACATGATGCATGGGTGTCTGAAAAGATTTGAAGTAGTATAAAAAAGAATTTCCTGTTTTTTCTCTGTCTATTAGCCCTCATCTTTTGGCTCTTTCCAGCAGAATATTTTAGTTCCAATGCCACAAAATCCTTTCAATTTTTATTTCTATTTGTTTCCTCTGCTACATTATCCAGCCAAGTCAGGAAGAATGTCTGGTTCCGAGTTAATCAGCATTCCATGACCAAAGCCTCATTCAGTGTAGAATTCACTCTGCCCAAGTACACACCTGCCCATAGCATCCTCAGCAAAACACAGGATTCTGTATGCTTGTCTTTTAGTCATCAGTGTCTCAACAAAAACCATAACAATACAGCAGAAAACACTAACCACTATTTCTTGAGAACAATTCTATACATTCTCAATACTTAGTGTCTTCTTGGAGTAAGCAGCCTCTTAATTATTAGCCGTCATTTAACTCAGTGTTTGTCTGACTTCACCCCAAGTGAAAAAAAATCCCCTTAGAAAATGAGCTACATGGATTTAGAGTTTATGCTACATTTCTTCTTTCTTATTTTTCTTTTATTGTCCAATCTTAAAATCCATAGAAAAGAACAATATTTGGGGAAAATGTGCTAAAGCAAACTAATAATAAATCTTCTCCTAAGTTTGCTTATTATTTTTTCAATTTGTGTGTTTGCTTGCCAAGATAATAGACTCAAAGCATTAGAAGCGTAGATGCCTTAACAAAGGGATTGAGCAATGATGCATGATCTAAAAATGAAAAGCTAAGAGCAACAGTGAGCATGACAGTGCCTTATCATGGTTATCAGGGGTGAGAAGAGACATCAAGAATATTAATGGATTCAGAAGTAGTCAGAAGCGTCTCTGAAAACGGAGGTGTACTGGAGGATGGATATTCTACACCAGTGATGAGCGAGTGTACAACAGCAATAGTTACAACAGATCAGGAATTTACAAAGAAATGTGAAATTCTGAATAATAGGATTTTAGCAGACCCTAGTGTTTAGGAAACAATGTGAAAGAGAACCTGTTGTTTGCAACACTTAAAAATTAGTAAGTTGATACCCACAACTTCATTAAAAAGGTAAATTATTTCAGGTGAAACGGGAGAAAAAAGGCAAAGAAAAAAATACACAATATACTTAGAATTACAGAGGGGTTATTTTAATGTATGGTGGTTGGTTTTTTGTTTTGGTTTGGTTTTTTTTGGAGTGGAGTAAATTCAAGAGTTCTTTACTTTCATCTGCATTCATATAACTAGCAGCTAATCTATCCTTCAGTCTATTCACTTTGCTCCCATCAGTTTGGCTTGTTCACTAGCACTTACAATGTAATTAAGTAGTGAAAACTTCCTAGAAACGAATAATGAGAGTTTTATCCACTTGTTCTTTTACAAGTGAAAGCAGAACCGAAGTATATAACATGTTAAAGAGTCAAATCAGTTTTGTCTCTTACTCAGACATACACTGAGATCCTGAGCAGAAGATATGACCACCACTTAGTGCCCTTAAGTACTAGTCTTAGATGCCTAATTTTTTTGCAATATTATTGCTTCCAGAAGTCATTGATGCATGCACAGTCTCCTTCATTCCTACGAAATTTCTGTTACCTCTGATTTCACTGTATTATGGAGATATGTGCATGTTATGAGACAAGAGTTAAAAATCTTTCAAAACTGAATACAAGAAATCGGTTATTATTTTGGCACCGATTCACTGTCACTTATAAGCAGAATGTCATTCTAATAAGAAAATAGTATCTCTAGTAGCTCTAGTGTTGAAAGTCACATAAGTGTGCCCATCAGCTCTTTCAGATGTGACCAGATGCCAAAAATCATGATCAAATTCTTTGTGGCAAAATACAGCGCCATCAATACTCATGTGAAAACCATCCCATTTCATCTTCTTATAGTCATCAATAATTTATCTCTTTATCTTCCTATCTCAGATTTCTAAGAAATCATTGGTTAAACTGTGTGTTATAGGCACTGAATTTTATTCCTAGAAAAGAATTCAAAGTATAAATTTCAGTGAGACTGGGGTTGTAGCAGTCAGCTTTGGGAATCTCATGCAAAATTATTTAAAAGAAAATCCATTCTAAAACTGTAGACAGCAAATGATGGCTGAAACTTAAAAATGGAGAAAACGTGCATGTTCTGTGTTTTTTTGCATCTACCTGGACTAAAAGTACTTCTGAGCAGAGCTTCCTTAAAAACAAAAGAAAACCTTGTACATTGTCTAGTGAAGATTTTTAAATTTGTATTAATAGCAAAATTTAATAGCATCTTGGAAAAACCCCTATAAGATGAATCAGAGTAGGCTGGAATAACTCTATGCGTTGGAAAGAAGCGACCAGAACTGGGTGTTGGAAGTGGTGGCTGTTTCATAATTGCATCGTCTGCTCTCATGCTCATTTTTTAAGCTGATGAATTACAGTACTTTGTAGTTTCTAGTGACATTGTGAGAATAGGAGGATTGTTTTCTGTATATATGGCTTCTGACTTCTTGAGTGAAAATAATGATGTTAGCATGAATTTTAGGGGAATGGTCAGGCAGCAATGCACTGCGAGTGTCTGACAATCTAGGGGTTTCGGAATTTCAGAGGAAATTCAAGTGCTGCTCTCTTTTATTACCTAATGACACCACCACACACACTGGTACTGATTTCAGAAGTACGCTGTTCTCTTTCCACATACATTCTGTTATTCATTAGCACTTTCTGTTTCCAGAAACAAACAAAACCTCTAAGTAAACATACATGCAGGGCAGATGCTCATCTTTGGGAAGACAGAGAGGAAGAATCTGATAGGAACTAAAGAATCAACACAGATGCTGCCAAAACATTGTTCCTCAGGGGAAAAAAATGAACAAAACCCAAACCAGTTTCAGGACATTCAATGAGAGAGAGTAAAATACAAGGAAACCAAGCTATCTGTAATTATGCAAAACAATTCTATAAAGAAGATCTCTGTCCTACCTGCACATCCGCAGTCTATAATGGTTGTGCTGTAGCTGTAGGGAGTACACTGGTCAAACTCAGGTACAACAGAACCTATCTCTGTTCTAGATTGAGTTGAAGTTACTGTTAACTGCATCCGAGTGATGGTGTAATTCTCGGACTATTCAGATAATTGGGGAACAACATTAACCACCAATTTACAAGTCCCTTGGGCTGATAGGAAAAAAGAAAAATTCAAGAATATATTGCAGTTTTGTGTCAAGCTTAATGGAGTTCTGGATGCTACAAATTCATGTTCTGCTTACAATGGAAGGAGAAGTCTTTTGGAGGAAATGTCATTGGTTTTCTTCTTTGTAATGGGTTGTAAAGTGGTTCTGTTGTACTGAGTGGACTGGGAATAGGCTTTTTTACTGTTTATTGTATAGCGCCATTAGTTGTCAAGGTGACCTTAGCTGGTGGTTGGGACTCTTCCAAGGACGTACATAAAATATTCATGATTATGTAGGTTATTCAAATTGACAGGGTTTTTTTGGTGATTGTATTACATTAATAACAATCAAAATGTAGTTCTAGCTTAAGAAAAAGTTTATTTTAATATAAAAAAATTAGGTCTATTGATCCTAATAACAAGTGAGTATAATAAATCTCAGTGCTTGTGTATAACTTACATTCGTAAACTCCTATATCCATACCTTTCAGGTACAAAATCATCTGCTGTTTTTTCTTCCTTTTAAAACTGGCCAATGGTCTCCCATATATTGTGTGTGTATACCTCTCTTTTGCCGAGATTTACTTATCTGTAAGATAGAAGAGCCTCCCCAAGTAAACTGGCTTGCCCTGTTTCCCTGAACAGTCCTCCTGGTTTAGCCAGCTCTGTCTGCCAAACTGCACCCAACACTTGCTGCTTCCAGAGTGCAGACTCTCGAACTTTTCTAGAAGCTGGTCAAAAAGTATCAGCCAGCCTGTCCCAAACAGGCGACGGGCACATCCCCCTGTCTTTGTGCAGCTGCTCATTCCAAACTTGAACAGTATCTTGTGGTTTGTAAAGTGCCTGGTGCCTAGTTTCACATGGCGTGGAAACCACTGGCAGAAGGGGGTTGCAAAATATGTGGAAGAGCCTCAGTGGGCTTGTTTGTCTTGCATATACCAGCTAGAGTTTTAAAATATCCCTTCTAAAGGTCTTTATAAGTATGTGGCTTCTTTAAGCATTACCTTAAAAGTCTGAGCTTAGATTGGGTTTTGGTCACAGTTACACTGCCTTGTGCTGCCTATAATTTAGATACTTAAATAATTGAAAAGACATTTTCTGACTATAAAATAATGTTTATAGTATATGTGATTATATTTATAGCATAATAGGAACAACTACTTCTAAAACTTAATGACAGAGCTGTGCCAATTGAAAATCTGATTTAACTTTCCATAGCAATGAAAATATGGATAGGTTTCTTTTAAAGGAATAATATAGTGTATATAAAGAATAGTATAGAGTATTTAGAGAGATTCAACTTTCCATAGCAATGAGAATATGGGTAGGTTTCCTTTAAAAGAGTGGTATAGACTATTTAAAGAGCTTTAAGAGGAAGAACTATGTTTTGTGTTGTATTTCTGCAGATGGTTTTATTAGATGGTCAAAAAGTTATATACTAAAGGGCAGCATTTCTTATCAAGAAAATGAGATTTTAAAATAACTCACATTAGTGGTCAATCCTTGTTATGTATGTATGTTTGAGTTCTAACAGCTGTAATGATTTGTTTTAAAGGAGCCATATCAACCTGTGCTGATTTTTAAGCCTTTGCTGATTGATTTGACTTGTTTGATGTATTATAAATTACACAGCTAAAAAGTCACTGTAAAAATTCCATTAAACTTGTGAAGGGAAAAAAAATCCATAAATAAAACAGTACGAAATGCAAGACAGCAGCAAATGTGCTATTTCTTTTCCTTTTTTAAGTTTAAGTTTACATTTACAGCCAGGGCCATTTTTATGTGAAGAAAAACAATGGCAACAAATAAGAATCTACCAGGAGTCTCACTATGTATGTGTATTTTATTTCCTTGAAGTGAACTTGAAATGCAACTATATTTCAGTTTCCTTCACTGTGCCTCTATAAAGCTGTTTTTTGTTATTTCATTGATCAGAACTGGTATTACTTATTTTCAAATTAAGATTCTTGACCAGGAAAACTCTTGTTAAAAATACCTGAAAATAGCTAGGAGAGGTAAGCAGTTCCGAATTTGATCCCTTTTGCTTCTAATACTGTAATTCTTGCAATTCCACAGTCTAGTACCATCCAGACTGTCTAACCAGTAACTATGCTGAACCTCACACCAGTCTTGTCACTGTATATTTTGTCTTGTGAATTATCGCTTTTTATTTCCACATTTAGGCTGAGTGGACAAATACTGAAGTAATTCTTCAGAAGTGACAAAAGTTTTGTGATTGAGATCTCAGAAAAGAGAAAGACCTAATGTTCTTGAATCAAATGTCTTTAAAAGTCAAATGAGGTGTTCTAACTTGCACAATCTTATCCGAATTCTTGCCATTTTCTTTACAAAAAAGAAAACAGTCTAAATGTGAATTTAAACGGATTTTTAATTGAAGTAGGGAAACATTTTTAGATTTTACTATCCTTTCTCCCCCCCCCCTTTTTTAATATCCATAAACTCAGGATACACTCATATTATTTCATTGTACCGTAGCATCTTCATAGGCACAGGCATAATATTCAAGGTTCTCATTTTGTGTTCCATCCTAACAGCCAAATATGACAGGGCATATTCTGCTAGTTAGTTAAGCTCGGCTTTGGTTGTACTGTGGGGCTAAAAGTGACGTAGTGGTGACATGTAAAAGATACGGGTTAACTGGCTACTAAAATATCTCCTGAAGTATCTTAAAGCCTGTTTCATCTGAGGCTGCATTTTATAAATAGTAATACAGATGATGGTGATCCATATGCCTGTTTCAGTGAGATCTGGCTGAAGAGCTGCTGATTTTCTGAGGTGGTGTAGAACATGTAATGCATTGCATTATGCTTTATCTTCATGTGAGTACTGTTACATGGACAACAATCCTTGATTGTTCCAGACTACTGTCATCACCCTGACTCTTGTGACTTGCGCGACTGGAGCTCCACTGTCAATGCAGTAGGTTGTACTCGCCTGAGTCTCTCGTCCCTGGTGCAGTTTGTTAGCATCAGAGGAACAGGGTAATCTCTGAAAGATGGCAACCAAGCTTTTGTTAAGTGCTGGAAAGTCTGCATTTGACACCATAATCAGTGAGGTTTATGAAGCAATTAATGCTATTTTGTCTCCTGAGTTGTTGACAATGACAACAGAATATGACAATATTCCTAGAATTATTGCAGGACTGGAATAGATGAAGTTTCCAAGCTATTCAAGCAGATCCATAAGTTTTGTATGCATACTATTTCAAGCAAATACATTTAGCAAAGAATACATTTCCTGTTGTGTAGCTCTTCAGAAGCAAATCTGTAGAATCTTGGAGCATATTCATTGATCTGCATAGTAGGAACATTGAAATGAGACAAGATAGAAAGATGTCCCATGGACCTGTTCATTGCTGTTCACCACAGTAAAATTATAAAGAGGTATTTGTTCCTCTGGAAAGGACAGCATTCACCCTCTTCCCTTCCTTCTCTTGCTGAGAGTTGTATGCCAGCAGCTAAATAGGCAGTTTAAATGTACACTGAGCAAGTAAGAATTGGCATTGGTCTTAGGTGCTACTCAGTGCATTACAGCAGAGTTGTGGCATGCCATGTGAGTGGGTGTTAATGAGAAATCAAAGGGGAATACAAGAGAAGAACATAGTCACAGAATCACTATTATTGTTCTGAGTCAGAAAAGGCTTGTAGAAAATCAAAAATCTAAAGAGTTGTATTACCTGCCAGATGGGGATTCCTCTTCAGCTGCTTGGCAGATATATGACAATGTGCAATTGATTGCACATTTGGACTGTTGCTTTCTGTAGAAGTGCACATGCTGCTGGTCTTTAAAATAGTGAATATAGCTGCCTTCAATTAGTGTCAGTCCAAACAAATACAGTGAGTGCCCCAAATACCACATAATAAATGTTGTAACTCATGACTATGCGAAGGTAAATACACGTATTCAAAGTGTATTCCAGTTCATTCTATTGGATCTTCATGCACAGAGTATCTGAAATTTCTCTGTAAGATTCTGCATGACTCATTTTTCATGGGATCACAATAGAAGATTCAGAAAGCAGCTTCTTTGTCTCCACTGTTGTTTCTCTCGCTTTTTCCCCATTTTCTTGTTTCTTATTTCAAGTACTTTTATGACTGCATGGAGCACATCTCATTAATCTGTTATTGGATTCCCTCTGCTGATCTGTCATTTTGTCCACACTTCAGAATCCTGATGTCAAGTGCTATTCTTGACAGGTCGAATATTTGTTAAAGAAAGAAAACTTGCTATGTTTTTCTTGCACATGCAGATGCTATTACAATTAAACGGTAAAGGATTTTTTTGTTCACTTTACTCAAAAGAATGTCGTTCCTTTCTTTTACATATACATACACATTGAGTTTATTACAGAAGAAGGAATAGTTGGATAATTCAACCTTTCAACCATTCAAATCCTCTCTGCAGCCACTGCAGCTTTACAAGGTGTGATATTCCAGATACTACAGTGGAAGAAAGACCTGTTATTTCATGCATTGGGGCTGAGACCATCTGTTTTCGCTAAAGAAATTTTTGTATGTCTTTTGACAGTTAAACTGATAAATAACCAAATGGGAATTGTAAGTAGCAGTGTGAGGTTTGTCATGCCAAGAAATCTCCGAGACCACCTGGAATTACTACTGAATGAAAAAAAGAAATATGTTTTATTACTCCTGGGTACCCTTCCTTTAATCACTTTATCTTTCCTGTACACTGATGTCTAGCCTCCTTATCTCATGTTCTTCCTGCAGCTTCTTAGAAACACTTCAGTTTGTTCAGTATTCTTTGTTAAAGTCATGGGTTTTGCTCACATCAGCCACAAACTGCTGCAAGATTATTGCTCCAAGATTACCATGAGTCTGTACAAACTTCTTGACAGGATTTGTAGAGGCCATTGCTGCTTCAGATAATGAAGTCTAGACTGGTGAAACTGCAAGCAGTATGGAGGTGTGAGTACTAATCCAAGAGATGTCAAGATAGCCTATTTATTGTCTGGAAGTAGAGCACAGAAATGGTAAAAGAGCGCACCTGAAAACGTGTTCCATACACTTGTTGAAAGGTGGGAGGGAACCGTGATATCTGAATTTATTTCAGCTGCCTTGGCTGCATGTGCTCACCTCAATATGCATTGGCAGTATGAAGACAAAAAGTTCTTTGTGCCCACAGCAGTGCTTATTTGTCTATGTGTTGGATAACAACATGTGGGTAGATATTCACAGGTATGCCAAAGCAATGCAGGAGAGAAAATTCCGTGTCAACAATCTCTGTGGTGAAATCACAGCTGTTGCTGGAATAGCTACTGCGCATCAGAGGTTTGTTGTCTCCAGCAGAGCTGCCTTGTAGCCCAGGGGCTGTTGGCTTTCCAGAGAGATGTGCAGAATGCAGGAAAACCTTCTGCATTTGCTTTTCTTGTAGATTGCTGATGCTACAATAGCCAGAGCTTTAGAAAAGCGAAGCCTGGGTGGGTGAATACTTCTTGCTGAGCTGAGCAGAGTATGGCAGGCAGCATTTTCTCTTTGATGTCTGCTACATTCGACAGAGTTTCCTGGGTGGCTAGGCTTCATTCAGGATGATGTTCCTGTTAGAAACAGCTAATTCGGGAGACATCAAATAGTTCCCAATTTAGCTTTTTTTAAAGCAACTCTATTGCTTGTGAAGCAGATACCAGTGAGATAGTAGTGAGAGCAGCGGGTAGGTAAATTATGTGGGGTGAGTAAGCAAAGGAGCCGATTCAGAGTAGTAAAAAAAATCCATTTGCCTTATGCCGATTTGCCTTCAGATACATGTCTTCTGAAAGTGTCACTGAAATAAGATTTCCCCCCTGTTCTTACCTACCAATAGGAGTGTATTTACTTGTTAACTTGCACGTGAGGAGTAAAGCTGGGGAGGCTGAGATCCTTCATTCAGACACAGTAAGTATGGGGATGAGAACACCAGTCACAGGACATGACACGTGGAGATGTGATGGAATATAAAGTCCAGTTTTGAGCTAGTGCAAGCAAGGATTTGTGCAGCTCTCCTGGTTAAAAGAAAGCCCTGAAGACAGGGCCAATCTCTGAGGAGTTTTCCCACCTTGTGATGCCTGTATCAGGGCTGTGGATACAATCTTACCTATAGCCTTTTCTTTTCCTAGCAGCCTTGATTATTATTCCAGCGTCTAATTTTAAAATGCCAGCTGGTTACTCTGCTTTTTAGCCCTTCCTTCATAATGTGATGGGTTGCCTGTCACAAGACCAGTGGTGATGTGGGAAAAACTTGGTTCCAGAGGTACTCATCCAATTCACAGTTGGCTCCTTAGGCAGCTGGAAGCAGCCTGGTAGTGGTGTTTACAGTTGCTCTCTCTTGCCTGCTCGCTTTGGATGCTTAAAGAGAGCAGGTGCCCATTGCACATGCAGAGTGCAGGTGATTAATTCATGCATCAAGCTGATGCTTTTGTAATAAGCCTAATCAGATGCAGATCTACCTATTACCTGTATTCTGCACGAAAGTGAGTGGCTTGCAGCAGTATGAAGGTGCTCTATACATCTAGCGTGTCCAAGAGCTTGGAATGTTAACTCCGTTATACTCTCTATTCTATATATCTCCTTCAACAGACATTCCAAAAAGTTAAACATTCAAGGTCTTTAACACATTTTAGTACTGCAAAATCTGCTTGCTAGACAGATAGCATTTAATCCAAATTTACTGTGACAGTTGGAAGAATATCCTCTTACCTTAATTATTTTGCAGATACTTAAGGATATCTTTTAGTATAATGCCAGGATTTGACTTTACTGTTGAATTGAGGTTGAATATACCCGAAATACAAAGAGGTCGAATGTCACTGTTGAACTTAGCAAAGTAGCAGCACAATGCAGTTTATGCAATACAAAATGTTTTTTTTTTTTTCATTCTGAATGTTTTTCATTATTTTTCATATTTTCAACATTACAAACTTCCACAAGTAGTTGGGAAGTACTTCTTTTCATAGCACTCAAACATCCAGTATTAGATTATAGTATCATATAATTCTGATTACTGTTTTGCCTTTTTCCCTTCACTAGGGGATTGTCAAATGGGTGTAGCTGATGATACTTCACAAGCTGACTGAACAAAAAAGAAGCTAATTCTTTCAGCACTGACAATATTTGCATTATATGTATTATATAGAAATTAACTTGCAGTCTCACCTAGAACTTTGATTTACAGTCTGGGGCACTACAATTAAAGAAAAAATTAATCCAAATACAGATCAGAAGAATCAGATATAGGTACATGTGTGTGTAATCAAAAGGAGGGATTTTTCTTCTTTTGCATTTGGTTCACATGTTTGAGGAAGGAAATAATATCTTTATAATGTTCCCTAATGGTGGTAATATTGAGATTTTTACTATGACCCTTTCTGCTGAAATGCTCAGGCCAAAAAATTTATTGAGTGCTTTATTCCTTGCTCTACTGGCATCTCTAAGCACATCAACTGAATGCATTACACACAGAGAAAAAACACTTCTCAGTACTCAAGAATCAATTACTTTTATAGTTCCGGTATCTGTTGCCACACTCAAGAAATGAAACAGAAAAAATTAAACACATGGTAGGCATTTCCAAGAATACCTTCAGAAACTGCTTTCAAGAACTATTCCACCTTTAATTTACTTTTTGAAGAGGTGCTAGAAATACTGTCCTTCTCATGTATGATGTTCCAAAAGATTTTTCTGGAAAAATAGCTCATTAAATTCAAGGTGAGAAGTTAGAAGTTGCTTGCTGAATGTTCTGTTATTGGAATCTCTGTCTTATATACTCCTATATTCCATTGAGCAGAGTAAAATTTCTTAGTAGCAATTTATGAAATAATCGTGGTGCTCTTCAGTTATATTGTGACTTCTTTCTTTCTCTGTAGGGGAGTGGCGTGTTCATAGGCTATTTCTGTATGTTCTTAGTTTTATAAGGTTGAGACTAGCAGAAAACAAAATACTATTAATAGCTTATAGCAGACTTTACACCCTCAGAAATAAGTGAGATGCAGTGCAGAGTTCAGATACACTTCTGTATATTAGATGTTTATTAATAACCTCTGGATAAATCTAGAGTTTTGTGTTTGCTGCACTTATTTATTTAAATAACGTCACAGTTTTAATGCTTAATGTGTCAGTGTTTGTTTAAAAATAAGTGTTTGTTTAAAAAATAAGTGTTTGTTTAAAAATCTTTCTGGTTTGCATTTGTGGTGTTGCAGTCTACCTCTATTGCATTTAGACCTTTGTCTTCATTTTGTAAGAATTGCTTTATTGCAAAGAGATTGGACGAGTTTTTTTTACCTTGTGTTAACTGCCATCTCTTTGACACTTCATCATTGCTAAGTGATGCCATGAGAAATTATGTAAATTCTCCAGAAGACAATCTGCCTTTCTCCGTTACGTTTATAAGGGAGTGAAAACGATGAACACAAATACAGGTTCTGCTCTCAAACTTGCAGTCTTGGTATTTATTCTTTAGAAGACTTACTTATGCTTACTGAAGTCAGCTGTATTTTGTCATTGAATTCAATAATGTGTAATATCTTGTTCATTTGGTTTAGAAGTTAGGAGCTGTGTTTGTCCTGGAAGCCCCTCTTGAGAAAGACAATTACTGTCACATCCGGTGGCTGATGGAATGGAGTCCAGCTGATGGGATTCATTACTAGTATTGTCAGTTGTAGCTCTGAAATAAAAAAGGCATTTAAATGGGCTGGTGAATATACAGACTTGTAATAACGTCAACTTTTTTTTTAATATGTAGCATTTTATTTTATGTGGTTTGCATATTTTCACAGTCCTTGTTCCATGAAAACCTCTGCCATAATCGAGTTTTGGCTTCATACGAGTAGCAGGATTATATCATAACTCTATCCTGCCTCCAATTTGTAATCATTGTGTTGGAATTCACACTGGCACAATAACAGTAACAAAATGAGCACTGACAAAACCACTTTGACGTACATGTCCCTTTTCTTGATGTGACATTGTCTCCATAGGCCATGGAGCAGGATGCTCGCAGCTCGGAGAGAACCCAGCTGTCTCTGCCAACTTTTGGTTCTCTCTGTCTCCCATGTTAAACCTCTGTAGTTTGTTGGGAGAGAGGCTGGACAACAGAATGAATGGACAAATATATAATTGCATTTTAATGACTTGTTTCCTAAACGTTTGTTCATACTTGGTTAAATATAGGATAATAAAAATATAAAGGTAAATTTTTGCAGTCCAGTCAGTGTGTAAATTAAGACTTTCTGGTTAGAGCTATTTAACGTCAGTCTAGGCAATTTGTCCTTTTTCTGACATAATTGGCTTGTCTTTGGATAATTACAGATGTAATAAACTGATCAGGAAACCATCATATTTTTTACCAATATAATATCTTCACAGATAAAGTGACCTATAGATTCTGTATTGCAAATGTGGCTTTAAGTTAGCAGCTGTATTGAGCAGTGCTATTGAAGTCAAACCTGTAAAATAGAGGAGCACAGGAAGACTTTATCAAAGCAATCTGTAATATTTAAGCAGAATGAAATTAGCTGGGTAAGAATGAGATCAAAGCCTCAAATGAGGTTCCGAGGGTAAAGAAAAGGCTGTAGTGGTGAATAGAGATTCCTTGTAGTTAATTTCAATTTACGGAAAGATTTTAAGGATCAAAGTTGGGTCTTTTGAGGAAGGGGATTCATTCAATTTCCTCTACTTCTATTTTTCCAACATAAATTAATCTTGATATATTTTACGAGCTTATTTTTTGCATAGGAGCAGGAGCACTTTGACCGCCATCTGCTGAAACTCTTTAGCTTTTGTTTATTGAAAATCCCCAGGTGTTTCTCTGTTGCTGTGTCTGGATTTCGGGCCCTCGGGGCCGGCCCTAGTCCTTCCCCGCAGCAGGACACAGGGCAGGGCTCTGCTGGGGAGCAGAAACCACTCCTCTGCAAAGCTGCCTTGGGGCCAGTCAAATGGGGGTGCTCAGGGTTTGCAGGGGCCCTTCTGGGCATCCCTTTGGTACACATATGAAGTCAGCAAGATGTTTTCCTTTATGTAGTTTATGAAATGTAAATTCTTCTACAAATAAAATTATATTCTGTAAATTATATTTTGAGGTACTTGTTCACTGTGCATGGCGTCTCCGAATGCAGGCTAAAGAAATAGTCATCCACTGCAGCAGGGTTTGTTTAGGGCAGCAGAGAGAAGCTGCCTGTATCTCAGCTCAGAATATGTAGTGAAAAACAATTTGCAGTGTATTTCTTACTTATAGAAGCATAAAGCCATTTGATGTTTTGAGTATGCAGCATGGCCAAGAATTTTAATATGCATTCTTAAATAATGCCATTAAACTGCTATTTAGTAAGCAGATGTTGTGAAGT
Organism: Rynchops niger; assembly: GCA_013400035.1. Lineage (NCBI taxonomy): Eukaryota > Metazoa > Chordata > Aves > Charadriiformes > Laridae > Rynchops > Rynchops niger. The sequence goes on from VXBH01007257.1 coordinate 580,199, forward strand.
TCCTGTTTATTTTCTATTTGGCTTTTAATGGCTCAAAACGTCATTCTGGCCATGGTGTTTATTATATTTTTTAAAACTACTTCTGTAACAGTGATAAGAACAGGTCTTTAACAATTTGTCTGCTACTGATTGCATAATCTATGTGAAAAAAGTGCATTTTAATTAGTGAATGATTACTCCTTATTTGAAACTTAATAGCTAATAATACACCTTCATAATATACTTAATACACTTCAAAACTAGTATGTTGTTTTACAATTAATTATGACTGCCTATACTCCATTCAGCTACTGTCCTTCAGTGGTAAATCTGTATTGAAACATGAATGCAATATTTGGCAAATAAAGCATTTTAACATGATGGCAATATCCCTTTAGGGAAACCTTTCAAATTCTACTTTCTTACCTAACTTTGTCAACTGTGAAGGTATCTTATCAGATAATGTTGTCCAGTGACTTCATTATCTTTTCTGCAAGTATCAAAAGCCTCCCAAAGTGTTTCCTTTTTTATTTTATGTTAGTGTTTGACAGCTGTGGCAATACTGGTAAATAGCTGAATGCCATTGTAACTCAAATGTATTGCAAATTGTCCTGTTCTAAGTATTAAAATTAAAAACTGCATAGCAAAATAATAAAGAAAAGATTAATCAGGTATTGCATGGGAATAAAAAGCCTCTTGGAAAGAAGTATGCAGCAGTAATTTTTTTTCCTTAAAAGGTTATTCTGATAATTAAATATATATGTTGGAATTTTAACAAAAAAAATATTATTTAGAAAAATGTTCACCCCGGACATCTCTAGTAGGATTTCCTGCTGGTAGTCAAGTATCCCTCCACTTAGTACAAATTAAGTACTATATGGTGTGTTACATTCCTTTATATACCCGTATGAATATGAAATCCAGAAAGACAGCATCAAGCAAGAATAGGTTTTGGTTAAGTCTATAATCATTTTATATACCTGGTGGATTGTTTGTAGGCTCAGACTTTCATGATGAGATCTCCCCTGGATGATCTTGAATCTTGAAAACTTGATCTTGAAAACTCTTCTGGCCAAACCTTTAGGTAACTTGAAGTGTTAACATTGTTGATCTCAATAAAACTGTCTCCAGTTCGAACCAGGTAAGAATTTGTCACTCTGAATTTGGAATTTTCATACTTAAAAGCCTTCCTACAGCCTGGCAAGTGCCTGCTGCTGTCACCCACGTTTACAGACACACTTCATCTTGCTGTTCTGTGACAAGCTGAGGAGAAGCAGAGTTGCAATTTGGTTGATCTCCTGAGAACAAAGACGGGCATATTGGGGATTTTCTTTCCTTCAGATCACATTAGGGGCATGATTTATATCCCTGGGTTTTGAAATGGCAGTCTTTTTAAACAATCTGCCAAATCATGGCACCTCTTCTGATGACATTCTATATGCAAAGGCATACTTGCTAGGTCTACTGACTAGAAATGTGTGAGAAAATATCTTTTCAATTTGGTTTATCTTAACTCTTTAATTTTTAAATACTATAGCTCTTAAACTGTGTTTTTTATCCCCTAAAGTGAATGGCAAAGCTTCAATACAACATTGGTATAAGGATTATGAAAGTCTTAGCTCTGAAGTCTTTTTATTCTAACCTTAATTTTCATCTTCCTTTAAATCTGAACCATGTTTAAAATTTTATCCTTAATTATGAAAATCACAATTGTTATATCTTCAATTCATGAGCTTCTTCCACTTACTAGTAATTACAGCCTGGGGGAATAAAAACTTGATAGTTTTTTTTAGACTGAAATAGAAAACGGAGAGTTTGTAAAATACTCTGTTCTTTCATGATTAATACTTGACTGCTAGCAGTGGTGTACCACGTTCTCTTTGGTCCATGAGGCTGCTAGTCCTTGACACGGAACCAGTCATAATTCTTAAGCTTATGCAACTGAAATGCTCCATAAGGGTGCTACAGTACTGCATCCCTCATACATCAGTCCAGATATTCAGCTGCATACAGTGAGCTTCCCAAGGAATTAAAAAAACCTGCTTCTGGTAAACATGTATAAAATGTGTAATTCTACACTTAGCTACTAATAATGCAATTGTCACATAATTAATCTCACTGCTTAATAAAAAGAATCTGCACTACAAATTCCTGTGGAAGACTGGGATAAAGTGAGCGTGGATAGATAGCCGAAACCCAGTGATACCTTCTTGCGCTGTGTTATGGGAGGTTTAGATTCTGGAAGGGATGTGAGAAGTTACATCTCTGAGTTGATGATATCTGATGTCTTTTAAGACATGAAAGTGTGCATCTCCACAGAAGACTTTTTGATGATACTACAGTATTCCTTGAAGAGATTTAAATTCCAAAACTGCTGTCACTTGAAAGTGACTTATTATCTCTATATCTAGTTTCAATGAAAAGACACATGGCATAACATATAATTAATCTTATTTGGAGGTTATGTAAAGGACAATATGCGCAGGTTGATGAAAAAGAAAAGTTCAGTGGATACAAACACTTTTCACTATCAGTTTGTTGCAGAATGTGTCTACCTGCAGGTCTTTGATTGCCAGATGAGTAAGGGAGAAGAGCTTAAAAGCATAGCTTCTCCCAGGGCCAGCAGATCACTAGCTCACTGCTCGGTCAGATAAAGAGAGCATGCCTGATAGGGGAAAACAACATTTGCATCTCAGAGAAGCAATAAAATAATCAACATATTTCATTTATTTGGATAAATTTCATAACTATTCTTACAGCAATTAAAAATAAACATGTTTGGGATGTGAGAACAAGATGGGGTGTGGGGGAAGAATGTGTTAAATCTGCTCAGCTCCTTGAAAAACTCAAACCGGAGATGAACACTAAAAGCTAACAGGCTCCACTTTCAAATGGGCTTCTCTGACTGAAGAAACCTGAGGAAGACAAGAGTCCCTGAGGAGGTTTTGTCAGGAAAGCCTCTAAAGCAAGTCAGCTGGATACAGGAAGAGAGAGGCCTTTAAGATGTAATCCCAGTTTGATAGGTTAAGTGTGGTTTCTCTGTCGTTTCTTCTTCTTCTAGCTCTGTGAAACAATAATGTCTGTTTTGGATGGTGCATAAAGTACTTCTGTTTTCAATTTACTTTTAAGCAAGTGTGTATTAAAGTTAAGTATAAAGTTTTCCTGGTCAACATCAAACTGTCCACCAAAGGGTGTCATCTGTAAAGCAGGATACTGAAATGTGAATAAATAGTCAGCTCTCATTAATGCTTTACTGTGCCATATTTAAAGAGTAATGGTGTGTAGCTCCCTAGAAATTTTATAGGCCATTTAGTGATGTGGTTTTGAGGTGTGGGAGAAATGTTGTCTAGTGAGCAGTTTTAACTGGGATGGGTTTCTGGAAAGCATAAAGGTACTAATAGCTGCAGTCAGCAAGGTATCATGATGTTCTTCCAAATCTAAGGATATGGTTGGGTAGGAAATTTAATATCCATGCACCTAAAATATGATACAAAAATATGGAGACCCAGGGCAAGATTTCCTGAGTGGTTTTTGGCTTGTGAAGAGAGTACACTGTAAATAGTGTTCTCTGCACGCTGGTGTTTGGAAAGACGTGTTCCATGATAACAAATAAGATTCCTTCAGTGTGAAAATGCCAGAGTATTTACTTGCTAAATAAAATATAAAGAAAGCTGTAAATATGCTTCATTATAACACAGCCTGGTCTTTAGAGGATTTTGAATAGCTGTTGTGCACAGTGGAAGACAAATTAATCTCTCTGAATCTCTCTCAGCTGAAACATTCTAATGTTAACTAACAGTTTCTAGTGATCAAAGTGATTTAGTTAAATTATTTATTTGCATATGCATTTAAAAGTTTTTATTGTTGTAGCTCAAGGGAAGAAGAAGAAGAAGGTCTTAAGATAATTACCTGAGATTTAAGAGCAGCTGGCCCTGCCTTGTCCTACTTTCAAAGCTAGATCAGGCGTGTTTGGCTGCCTAAGATCTCCTGATTGCCACCTGGTCTTTGCTGTGGCTTCTCACAATTAGCATTGTAGCCATATCTGCCCTTTTAACTCCTTTTAACTAGTAATCAAAATGAGCAAGAGTAGACATTTTCATCCGTTAAAAAATTTGTTGTGTTGTATTCCACTCTAGTCAAAATATCTGCTTAGGGTGTAAATTTCTCAGTTTTCCTGCAGAGTCTATTGCAACTGTAGGTATTGTCTGTTTTTTCCATATTGATCTCTTTAATAGGAAAATTTTCAACTTAAAAATCAGAACCAGATTCTGTTTGGCACACAAGAGAAATCAGTGGAAAGCTAAGGTTATGACATTGTTGGGGTTTTTCTCCCCCCCCCCCTTCAAGTTAATTGGTTACAATTGCATATTGCTGCTTTCAGTTTGTAGTTTAGCTGGTTTCTGCTATGTGGTACTGTATAGCCCCAGGAAACAAAGTGATTAATGAAAGCTAATTGGGGTGGAAATGTGTTTGTATTGGCATTTGAAGCCTGAAATCAATACTATGGAACAAACAAAGCAACTAAACAATCAAATCTTATATAGCTCAGCTTCAAAATGAAAAAGGTTTTTAAAAATATCTGTTAGCAAGAACAATGCAGGCAGAAAATTGACAGTTGTTAGTATTTTGAGTATCATTCCTGTTCCATATTTAGTTCTAATGCCTTTGAAACTAAAAAAAAAAAAAAAATTCACAACAAAACAAAACCTCCAGAAAACCATTTAGAAAGGTCAAGGTGAATCACTTTTTGTCTTACTACCTTTACACCTGTGAAGACACTAATTCTCAGAACTCATAGGAGGAATGTTCTGTTGTGGCTTTCAAAAATGAAATAAATGTAAACAGAATACCATTCTGCATGTTCTCAGAAGGAGGAGGCATCAATCTGTATGCTTTGGCAGTCTTTCTTTTACTTTTGTTATCTTCAGGGCTGCATTTTAAATGATTGTCTTGCCATACCAATGTAATAAAAAAACATATGAAAAAGCGTACAAAATGGTAATTAAGCTATTTTTGATTTTTTTTTTCTCTTGTGGAATAAAAGTTCTTTATCAAAAGTTTAGTGCAACTTCATATTTTGGGGTTTTTTTCAGCCATTTTTTTACAAAGAATAATCACACAAAGAATTCTAGAAAATACTGTCAGCCACACATGTATCCTGTCTATATCCAGACTTCAGCATGTGTGTTCATATACCCGCATATAGTTATAGCTATGTATATAGGATTCTGTAGTAAGAAGTTTGAGAACAGGGTGCCTTTGTATGAGTATTTATTTATTTTTATATATTTCAAACAAAACCACACAATATAGTCAGCATTCTTTAATACAGCAATGTGGCAAAAACAGATAAACTTATTTTGGATGGCAAGTTATAAATATCCGTTATGACTGAAAAGACAACTTTAATAAGAAGTATAACTGGTTAATTACATTGCCTCAGATCTACTTTATGCTCTTATCAAATATGAACAAGACCTTTCTTCATTGCTCATGAATGAAAATGTATTAAATTGATAATTGTTGCAGTTACGTTTTATGGGAGAATCAGTAAGTGAAGTATTCTAAGATTAGTTTCAGGTCTACTCTGTATTATCGTATTCTGCAGACAGGACATCATTATAATAAAAAGAGACAATTTTATTTGAGTCATTTGCACGTTGGTATGATTTTTAAAACAGATGAGGTTTGACCTAACTGTGCTCCCATTGGAGCTCGCCGTTTTCAATGATTCTGATTTTATACTTAAATTGCTTTTTATTTTTTTTCCTGTTTGCCCGCAGCCAAAAAAAAAAAGATAATGGATTAAAATAAATGGATCCGATAAAATAGAGAGATTACAAACTTTTGGAAGACTTGCAAGAGTCTCTCTTTGCATATCTGTAAATTAATCTTATTTCTGACGTGATTGACACCTTTTTTTTCCAGTTCTGATTATACACTGCTTTTGTGATGTTATAAATTATTTGTGTGGGCTAGATGAAGACTTTTAAATGCATTTTCACTACTAGTTAGCTCTCAGAGAAAGATTAGAATCAAGGTCACCATAGCACACAAGTTAGTATATCGGTTCATGAGGTTATGTTATTTCTCACAATAAAATTTAATAGGAGATAAATAGGATTTTTCTAGTCATTAGCTATTTCAGTGGCATTTTTTCTTCCAGTTTTTGTGGTGAATTGTGGCTGCATCCATAAACACTTGGAAATCGAGTCCTCACACTTAGTATGGTTTGATGTGTACGTCTGATTGTGCATACGGATCCATCTTCAGTACAATGTAAAAAAAAAAAACACGGAAAAAAAAGACAAAGGAAAAAAATGCCACTTTTTTGCACCTCTAGATCTTAAATTTTACATAGCATTACTTCTTTCCTGTTCAGACTTAAGATTCTTTTTCCTGTGTAAATCTTACCGCTATGCTTTTCTTCTCTATTTTGGGTATATTAATTTCATATCTTAATGTCAGGCATACTTAATGTTTTCAATTTTTCAAGCATTCTTCTGGTTGATTATTTTTAGTATTTTGATTTTTAGATATTTTCATTTTACTGCCTGCCTGCATTGAGTCTGGACAACGTATATGAGACATTATTTCTCTACTTTTTGCCAAGTTCTAAAATTTTCTATTTGAATAGCAGCATAGTGATAAGTATAGCAGTTCTCTAATTCAAGCCATCTGCAAAAGTAGTATCGTCTTGGAAATATGTTAACCTGATCTAGTGGAAGTAAAGGAATGTTTATTTTTTTCAAAAAGGCTCACTTGAAAGAAGAGAATACCTAGTGTCTGCATATTTAAGCTTTGATTTAAATAGCACTCTTGAACCTTGACGTTTTAAGGGTGGGGATTTCAGAATGTAAATTGTTAAAATAGAAAAACTGGGGGTTCTGATTCCTTTAACAACAATTTCAAGGGGTATGTGAGCAAGTCCTGAAGGGAGATCCACCTCATCTGATTAGCCAGTAGTATAAGAAGATTTTAATTAGTGTGAAGATTATTGAGACTGCCATCCTATAAATCAGTAATTTGTCCCCAGCTCTTGTCTATGTGAGCAGAGATACCATCTTTTTACAAACATTTGTAATTATGCTGAGTTTGTCAGTTACCAGCACAGATCACTGCTGATAAACAAAATCAAGAATACAGTTACAGTAAATATACGCTAATGCTTATTAGTAAAAATGTGTAATTACATACCTAAAAGACCTAAAGGCTATGCTAAGTTGTACTCTTTGTAATGTTACAGTGCATAGCACATGATACTGGTTTTCCTAAGGGCTCGCAGTTTTATCTTGGAATGGACTATTAAAAGGGCTCTCTCTTCATTGTGTCACATCTAACCTACCTTGAAAAATTACTCTGGGATGCCAACATTGTAATGCATTCTAATGCTGCTTTTAATTAATGATCTCTAATAAAGATAATGAGTTAGCTTACATTCTATCGGATTAGTTTAAAAATGAACTTCAAACTAAAGTTTAAGGGACTGTGTCAGGGACTGGCAGAAAAGGCATGACTGCGTTAAAATGTAGACGGGAGACAGAGATCTGAGCTGACTTGCAGCATTCTGTAATCCAAAGGGAAATGGTGAGGGACCTGCTTCATCACCTGGAGGTGCACAAGTCTCTGGGGCCGGATGGGATCCACCCAAGGGTACTGAAGGAGCTGGCGGAAGTGCTCACCAGGCCACTTTGCATCATTTATGAGCAGTCCTGGACAACCGGGGAGGTCCCAGATGATTGGACATTAGCAAATGTGACACCCATCCATAGGAAGGGCCGGAAGGAGGATTGGGGGAACTACAGGCCAGTCAGTCTGACCTCGGTGCCTGGGAAGGTCATGGAACAGATCATCCTCAGTGCCATTACACAGCACTTGCAGGAGAACAGCGTGATCAGGCCCAGTCAGCATGGGTTTGTGAAGGGCAGGTCATGCCTGTCAAACCTGATCTCCTTCTATGATAAGGTGACCCGCTTAGTGGATGAGGGAAAAGCTGTGGATGTCATCTACCTGG
>VXBH01007257.1:588260-602182 GCA_013400035.1 Rynchops niger
CTCGAAAGCTGCCTGGCAGAAAAGGACCTGGGGGTGTTGGTGGACAGCCAGCTGAATATGAGCCAGCAGTGTGCCCAGGTGGGCATGCAGAACATGCACACGCTTTTCCTTTTCATCTGGCTCTCTTCCTTGCCTTTCTTTCTGTGTGCAATTAATTCCATATCTATATATTATGTATTTGATCTAGATGTACATATTCATTCCACTGAATTGAACCTCTGAAATATCCCAGCATGTGATAACTATAAATTATTCAAAATTCCAGTCATAAATTTTAATTTGATTTTGAACAACATACTATCTAAGGAGATGGTAAGTAACCTTTGCAATATATGATGATATATAAATAGTGGCATTAACGCCTCTCAACGTTTCAATAATGTTTCATGGTATCGTACATTCTCCATCTCTCTTAGTTCTAAAAGCCATTGTTAGCATATATAATTTTCTTAGTGAATTCTCAGGGCCTGATCCCATGTAGAGCTGCTCTACAACTTAAACTGTTTTCCATTTGTTTTGCTCATATGAAATGTAGGATTGTGTGCAGAGGGTTTAGGAACCTGTTTCGCCAATTATCAAAGAATCCTGGAATGATCTAGTTCATGCAGGATCTCTGAATGCCTTCTTGTCCAAACCCCAGTCAAACTTTGGTGCTGTGTTGGGTTACTCACTGCCTCTTACAGTTGTCTTTAAATATTTCCAAGAATGGTGATTCCAGAAACTCCGGGCAACTTATTCCAAACTGTATTTGTGAATGTTACAGAGCCAAAACCAAGTAAAAATGGGTTTGAAGTATAATGATTAACACACCATAGTTGCCCTGTAACTTCAAGAGGAGCTGTTAATTAGCATAAGAATGAGATCCTCCACGTAAGGTGATAAATTAAATAAATAAATCCTCTCTGTTTTTACCACTTGAATTTTAGTATTAATTGTTATTACTCTGTAATCATATTTGAATTAATCATTTAAGAGTAACAGCCCTCACAGGTACCCATCAGCAGAATGCTGCATAGGAATGCAGAAGTATTTTGTCTTTTAGTTATGAGTATGAAATTGTCTCATTTGATTTAAAAATAATAAAAAAAACTTCCTTGTGAATTGCTGTAAACTAAAAAAAAAGTGTTTGCTATTTGTAGTACAATTTAGTGTATCAGGATTAAATAACCACAGAAAACAGACAGTGTCAGGAAGAAGAGAGAACTTGAAAGTTTTATATTTTTGATATTTCCTAAAGTAATTGGTAACTAAGCTAAGTAGAGGCAGATTTTGTAGCCCTGCAGTATACCTGCCAGGAAGTATGAAACAAACCGTTTCAATTGCTAATGCACTGATATTAACAGCGCAAGCCATGACAATTTTTCTATCAATAATTACCGAGACACGGTAAAGAATAGTGTACGGTGCTTGATGTAGCCAGCCAAATGGAGGCCCAATAATTGTCTGCTGCATCAGACTCTAAAATATAATGACTTTTGAAGGTTGAAGTTTATGAGAGCAGTTCATTATGTGTTCCAAACAATGCTTTATTTTGCTATTGTTTCTTCATTATGTGGATAGGAAGCACTGTAGCAGAAATTGGGCTCAAGGGAAGCAGTGTCTACCAGTAGTTTAACCTTGTGACATTCCACTAAAAAGCACAGGTTCTTCTGGAATACATAATGCATGAACATCTCTGATTGTTTAGCATTGATCAGTACTCAAGTAAATTGAGTTACTATCTCATTAGCATAAACAGCAAGGCTTTAGTGATCCTCTTCACCCTCCCATGGTATATCAAGTGGCTTAGGGATTTCTGCTTCTTTAAAAATGAAAGTCAATTTAAAAAACCTAGAGCTAGAAAGCTCTTTAACAAAGGCAGAACAGTATTTTTAAGCGGCATCCTTCTGATTGCAGATACTTCTGTTTTAGCTTCAATATTCACGTTCCAGTATAGATTAGTTTTCAGACTTCTTGTCTTCTGTTGTCAGGTCTATCTGTCATTATATTTTTCTCTCTCTCCGTACGTGTATATATACATTATATATAATTATATATATACACCATATATATTGTAGATTTCTGTTGTAATAATTAGGCTGTGTTTCAGTGGCAAAGTTAGTAAAACTTCTTCCCTGTAAGACCTGGCAAGGCAGAACATTAAATACGTATGTCTTCCACAGAGAAGAAACAATGAAATCATGTTTTAGAAGTATGTTGTCCTTTTCTTCATAAAAACATGTGCATGCACAGGTGATATCTTTAAAAAGTTCACAGTTTGTCCTTGAAGATATTTTCTGTGTGCCATGTTAACTTTTCATCTTTCCTTCCTTTCACCATTCCAGTTTCAGAAAGCAAACTGGCCAAAATGGGTGGTGTGTTTCTACCATAAAGTAAATTGATTGAGGCTACTTTTATCTTCATTTATTTTTAACTCTCAGAAAAAGGTCAGGATAAAATATTATGTTGAAACAGGGGAACATGCAAGATTAAGGCTAACCATGCATTAAGAGCATTTCAACTCTGAGGGAGGCATTTCTGTCTAAATTAAAGTTTGATATTCTGGGAACTAATTTTGATTTTATAATGTTCTGAGCCAGTCATCCAGATTATCAAAGGTAGTTTCCCTATAAGACGGGCAGAAAACATCAAAAAGAGCCCTTTCCAAGACTAACTCCTAGAGCCTTAATTGTTCAGCATCTCCGGCAGCTTTGAATCCCTCCTTACTTGTCAAACACAGCCTCAGCTGTTTCAGGTGGTGCTCGGATACCTAGAATCGCAGGAGCGTGGGATTAATACGGCCAGGCCAGGCAGCAGAACCCCAGCTTTTGCGTCTGCTTCTTTGGCTGCACACTGATGATGCTGAAGCCAATTTTTGATAAAATTAGCAAGATGATTATCTCATAGATAAGTGAAACTGTGGTATAGGTGTATGCTATTTTTTGTGCATAATTTAAATTTAACCTTTTGCATGAAAAAATACTGCCAGAATTTCAAAGACATTAAGTGTGTGTACATATCTGACAGGAGACATTAATGTGGTATCAGATCAGGGAGTCTGGTGTCTTAATCACTGTTTGCTTCTCATTTTGGTCCTTTTCTCATTCAGTTCCTAAGTATCTTTTGGTTGTTAAGACATACACAGACACTCCAGAAATGGGATAAGCAGCGGTGAGATACTGATTCCTGGTTGCACAAAATCTCCTTTGTGGTTCTGTGAGACAAGCTGCTATCTGTAATTCTTTTTTGGGCTTTCTGAAGTTAATGTTCATTTAGAGTACATGTAAATTCAAGCCGTCATCTTGGCCAACAACAAAGCACATGACCTTGAGAAAAATTGTAAGTCTGGAAACCACTTCTTTTAGTCTGTACTTCAGAGCAAATACAGAAACAAATAACGCCCCTTTAGGACTAAAAATTTGTCCGAAAAAGCCACATGAAGAGAGCCATTAGTTTTCACTATCCTTAGTCTAGAGCTTCAGCAGCTTCAGCTTGGCTGTTTATCTGTGTACTAAAAAAGAGATATTAAGGTCCCTGAACTTCTTGTGGATCTTCCGTGTTCTCCCTTTCATATATTGATTTTACTGTTCTGCTATTTCTGGATCACCCAGAGGAATCCATAACCATTTGAGAAGTTGTAGGTGGTTGACCCCCAACAGGTACTATTGACACTTTGTTTCTCTGGGCACAAAAACTTGAGGTACTGGTCAGGAGCTGATTGCTTGTAGACTTCAGCTGTGCAGAAGCTTACTGATTGTAAGATAGTTCTCAGGTGGAGGTGTATCTGTAAGAAAAAGGTTGTCTGCTATGGAGGGTGGTGACAGGCACTGGTAGACTTGGAGACATGGTGAGATAAAGATGTTCTTAACTATGGCTTGCTGTACAGTAGTTGCTATATGCTATAACTTTGCTATGGGTGAACTTTGAGTGCTTCTTAGCAGCTGGCTATACATACTGAGGGTTTTCAGGCCCTTTGTATATCAAGGGTACGTGTTTTGTTTTTGCAAACAGTGTGCATAGCAGTGAATTTAATCTGAGAACAGGCAGCGGCATTCCTACCAGAGGCAGTTGTGTGGATGTGGATTCCTACTCAGCAGAACTTTTGCTAGAGTGGTTGGATTGGCTTGCTGTAGTAAGTGATTTAAATATGCATGTATGAACACTTCTGTAATTAGTGTTTGCACAGATAATAATCCTTAGACCAGAGTTTCAGGAGTTAAATTTCCATTCTAACGCATAGCACTTTGTATTTTCCTTTCCAAATGATGAAATAGCAGTTATGTTTCTCTATAATGTCCTTTTCTTCTAGGATGAAGTCTCTTTCTTATCTGCCTGGCATCAAAATATTCTATCCACAAGTTCCATTTGTTTTGTTTCAGGCTAGCACCTCTGTTTTTCACTATCCAGCATCATGTGTTGTAATATCATGTAGTTCAAACTTTTGCCTAATATTTATTGTTCTGAATATACCAGAGTAAATTATGACAGAGGATAATAGCACCAATTTCTGTAATTCAGTCATTTTGACTTAGGGTGAAAGGTTAAATTACTGATTCTATTGTTTTCAGACCTGCTGAAACATTTAAACTCTGCAAATACAATTTGTTTAGATATTTTTCTTACTTGATTTGTAAAGAAGCTAAGTCAGAGCAATTTCATTGTAGCAGATATCGCTTAGCTTAGGTTTCTGTGCTGCATTCTTGACACACTACTGAGTTGAGCGTGGATGAATTTGTTGATAACACATGTGAGATCTAGAGATAATTTAAAAATAATTGCCAAAACCTTTTCCATACAGATTTTCTTGGACATACCAAAATGGTGCATTATGTGCAAAATTCACCTTTCCCAGTTAGATGATGTGTTTATGTAACCATCTATTTAGATTTTGGTCTAATAACTGGTATGTAATTAGATTGCCACAACAGTAATACATTGTGTTTCCTTTTAAATAGATTAATTGCAGGACTGTTCTGTCTGGAAGTGTGGATATGTAGTCAGAAAAAAGAGGAGTCAAACGTGTGGTACTTTTGCTCTGTAGAGTAAGCAGCTTCCTCACAAGAGGTTAATTTCAACAGGCTTAGTATGAATACACTTCAGAGTGTCAGACACTTAGCAAGGGGAAGTTACTGATTTCATTTTCTCTGTGTATGGGATTTAAAGATGAGCTCTGTCAGATGAGTCAGGAAATAAAAACAGTTATTGGGAATGTGCTAATAACAGATTATTGCCTATCTGCCAATACTCTCCTCATCTGTACAGAGGAAATAATCAACTTCATTAACACTGTAAGACTTATCGGAGCAACTGATGCTTTTGCAATCTGTACATGGCTTTTCATAGGAAAAGCTGAGAAATGCTGCCAAATGTTGATTGATTAGAAGGCTCAAAAGAACTTGCTGAAGAATTGTGGTTTTGTTATTTGTTTACTTGAGATCTCAGGTAGCCTGTTCTGTAAAACCTTTTTTAGGAAGGTTAATATCTTATAAAAGATTTTTACTTTACCTAAGTACTTTGAAAGAGTAAATTATATGAATTGTCTGACAAAGTATATCAGAACTGAATTATTCCTAGTACTTGCATTTGAAAAGAATTTTAAAACTGCAGGTATGTTAAAATGTGATTTTAAACAACTGATTGTTAAACTAATTTCAGGTCCAATTCCATTTAGTGAAGGTGGATTGAAACTCCTCAATTCTGAAGACTTTTTTTATCTGTCAGTTTAGAGTGTAGGTTTTTAAAAATATTAAACTAAATCAAGAACACATGCTTTTAACAGACCAAAATCAAAATGTGTATAATTTACATGGTGCACAAGCTCCTTCCTACTGGAATTACTACTGACAGTGTTTCTGCCCTCTCTTTAGTGGATTACAAGGCCCGATGTCACAGTATCTTCAAAAGTGGCCATAAGAAGTATTTTCTATCTTCACTTTAAAAGAATGTGGCAAAAATACTTGATCTTGGAATTCGTGCTTTTTCTCTGTCGCATAATGTGTCTTCACTTTATTAACTGCTGCAGACAAGATTTTACAAAAAGATTACTAACCTGAGGGTTTAGGGTGTTGGCTTTTGGGTTTTTTTTTCTTTGATGTACAAGTTCAAGTAGCTCAACAGGGCCTTGTGCTTGGTAACCATCAACATCTTAACCATCTTGAAACAAATTTCCCTACAGCTGTCAAAAGTAGATTCTCAAGAAAGCACTAATCACTTTCTGAAAAGTGTGGTCATACATACTCCCATTATGCTTTAAGAGAATCAGTGGGGCATCTTTCCAAAAATCTAGCATCTGGGCAGAGCTCTAGGTAGACCCATCACAGCTTCTGGAACAGCCTCTATAATATTCAGATTAATTCTGCAGCAGTGCAGTAATAGGAGACTAAAATCTAGACTACTGAGTTCCCACTTATGCTTGACATAGAGTAGCTCCTTAATCTGTGCTGTGGGGTAATGTAATCAAAGTACGCTCATCGGATAACTGCGTAGAGGCAGCGGCTGCTTGCCCTTTGGCGTGTATGGAGTCGAAGAGGCAAATTGCCTGACTTACAGCATAACTACTGCCATTAATATTTATAAAGGGATAGCATTTACTGGTATACTATGAACCCAAAGTGTAAGAGAGCTGGGGTGTAAGAGCTGTCACTGGCCACACTTACATCTCTTTCTGAAAGTAAGAGATAGAAAGAATTAATAGATCATTGAATTCATCCTTGCAATACAGTCTACCAAAATCTAATAAGCTCAACCATTCAGCTAGTTTGATTGAAGATTTCAGATAATCAAACTAAATCAAAATCATGCATTTTAAAAAGGAATCCAATCAAAGTATTCTCATTATAGCCATGCGGATATACATCTGCATGCATCTGTGTACGTCAACTGTATGCATCCACATACACAATCACAACTGATAGGAACACTGGCTCTAATAAGCCTCTAAGAGAAATACAGAACTTTGAAGCCTAATTAGCAGTAATGTGAGCAGAAAATTAATAGGAAGATAGATGTTAAGAAAAAGTTGCTCATACTAAAGAAGTAGCTACCTGCTAGAGAAATGCTTGCTGCCTTAGCCTTTGTTACAGTGATTGTGAGTGATTCTTGCCAGCAAAGGGACAAGAACTTAATTGTTCTAAAAGGAGAATAACTGAATTTTCAGAAGAGTTTGTTTGTCTTGCTAGATTGAAAGATAGATGTACAACATATAAAGGTTTATGAAAGCATAATCAAAATCTGATTCTGAGATATTTATATTTTTATGGCAACTTTCATGGCATGCGATATAACTCAATTTACCTCCATGATTGAGCTAAACGACAGTGATAAGTCTCTGAAATACCACCGGTCTCAAGAAGCTATTGCTGGTATTGTTAAGAAGATATTTGCCCATTGCATATCACCAGATAACAGTGACCCCATAGAAGTCATGTTTAAATACCTAATAATTTGCCATTTCTTACATCCTAACATTGAAGAAGGGGTTATCCTTAGCTATTTGGTATTTATCCCCAAACAAGAGTTATAATATCCCTTAGACATTCAAAATATTCAAGATAGATCTATATTTTTCTGTTACATATTTGCCCTGTTCATCTACCAAATTTTGTCTTGATGTCTTTCAGATACAAAACAAAATAGTCCTTTATAGCCTTAATAGTTCTTTAATGTGGCATTTTATTCAATGTCTACTAATCTTGGGTATTACGGCTTTTAGCTTTCCTCGATTGAAAAGAGTGTTTTCAGGCTTTTATTGTTCAATTTGTATATGCAATATTTTATTACACATGAGTCTCCGCAGATTTAGGCTATGTGATACTTCACAGTATAAACATGCAAACAATCTGAGCTGGTTTTGAAACACTTAATAGATTAATTTTCTTTTAATTATCTTTTTGCTTGAACCGCTCAAGTCAGCAGTCTTTCCCCAGCACAGAAGGATATTTTTCAGAGAGAAATACGAACAAAAAATAAACTGTCAAAGCCATATTTGTATCTGAAGCCCACCTTTATCTGGCAGTTTGCAAACAAATACCGTTAGAGTGGAATAGAATCATTACCTGCTCTGCTGATGAATTTCTCATCAAAGCCATACAAATTAAATTCAAGTGTCTCTTCCAAAGCTCTTACTCTTCGTTACTTGGACCATATTTATTTATAGTTCTCGCCTAACTTCTGCAAAAGGGCACTTTCCAGTATTTTTATATTCTTAGACCTGATTAGTACTGCATTTTCAATGGATGAGTTTTCATCAAAGTGTCTCCTATCTTTGTCTCCCTTCTCCCTTCTTAAGATGCAATTTTTTTTTTCTGAATATGCCTACCACATCATTGTATCTTTTTAAAAAGAGACTCTTCCTCATAATTGATTGGTTCAGCATTCACATAATGTAAATATTTTAAGCAGAATGAGGATTTGCTATGGACTCGGTAAAATATGAAACATTTCCTTTGCTACGCGTTTGACAAGAAGAGTTAGTTCTGGACTGGAACTTAAAAGAGCTGGCCTAAATTCCTGGCTGTGCCACAAATCTTTTTTTGGGAGCATAAACAAATCACTGAATTTTCTCTTTGCCTCAAGTGTCTATTTAGTTAATAGGGATATTAATACTTTCCATTTTTCCTACAGTTTTAATAGGTCAAATACTCAGGACACATTTAGGTACTGTAGTTGTACGGATCATATATATATACACACACCCATACAATTATTTACAGTAAAAAAACTCTAGTTATGCTTCATGTGTTTCATAGATAATTTGGTGCTTATTGCAAGAGAAGACTGAAGATGAATTTGAAGAATGCGAAAGATAGAATGTGGTTCTAAGTGGGATTGTGGTATCTTGTGCTCTGTAACTTTGCACTAGTTAATATTCTGAATTTAATTTTTTTTCTATCTTTAAATTGGATTACCTTATTGATTTAGTCAATAAGTTAAAAAGGATATTGGCTAAATTTCTGGTATATATAAGCTATCTAGTCCTCCAGGTTTTCTAGATTAAACCCAAAGATTTTTTAAAAGCTAGCAAAATTTTACTCAATTTTAACGACCACAGAGTGTTGGCAAAGTAAATCTGTGGCCTAAAATGTTAAAATTCTGCCCTCTACTCCGTCATTAAAATCTTTGTAGAGAGCATTACTAAAAGACCTCCTAGTTCTCATGATAAATTTTCCATAAATTGTTTGCATGTTAAGGAAAACATTTTTTAAGATTTCTGTAATATTTATTGGATATGGATTCATTTGGTATGGAATGTATAAACTTTACAACAAACTAATTCAGAAAGTTCTGAATTTCACCAATGAATAAGAAGAGCTCTCTTAAGTGAGTTCTTTGTATTCCAGTAGAAGAAAATCAAACCCGGGTGCTGAACATGGATAATCATTTAAGTTTGCAATATAAATTCAGAGTCGCTCTGATGACAATTTAAGCGGTAATAGCCCCGATAGAGAAGCAGAATTTCTTTATTGGCTGAAGTAGTATGTTACTTTAGCTACTGAGTAGCTACCAGAGGTCGTTCTTTGTCTGCGGGGAAACATATGTTCAAATGTAAACCACCAGACATCTGTTTAGTTCACTAAACTCTGCTCTGAGTATGGAAATATTCCTGTTTAAGTGTCTGGGTATAAATGAGCCTGTGTTGTCTGTATTCAGGCCACTGTGATGACCTGAAATAATTCCTGCTGGGTTTGTGTTCTTTAATAAATATTTTTGACTGTGATTTATATGGTACCCCATAATGCACTGATGAAGATTATTTCAGGCTTGCTTTGTAAATATGGAAGGTGTCTCACTGCAAAATAACATTGATTTCTTATAACAAAATAAGCATAAATTTTCCTTATGCAGGTTGTTTTTTTTCCCTTTAAACTTCTTACACTAAGCTTGCTCATCATTTTCATTATCAGAATTTCTCTATAACTATTTTTATGGCCCTTTTCTTCCCAGTTTGTGAGTTCAACCCAGACGTACATCTAAAACTTATACTCCATCATGAGCAGTGATACTATCCCCAGACGCCTCCTAAAAAAACCTGATGCCTTCGAAAGGCCTCCTTTAAGGCAGAGCTCTCCTGGTTGCTGAAGAGAGAGCTTCCTAAGGCAGGGTGATGGATCTGCTCCTCTTTTCTTCCTGGAGAATAGAATTGCTCAATTCATAGTGTTAACGAAGAAAATCCACTTAATGTTTTACTTCTGAAAACATACACAGGTGCGCAGAATATGACATGCCTGATCAGTTGGGTACTGCATTCAGTAAATTGAACTTTGTAACTTTTTGGCCACAAACATCTATGAATTTAAAAAAAAAAATAAAAAATTCCGGCCTTATTATTTATAGAGGACAGAGGTGCCTATAGTAAAGGCTACAAGTTGGAACGGCTGTCAAGAAGGAATGCTTAATAGCTGTTTCCTATAATAGATGTCCAAGCCACTCCATCCATGCGGTGAATTTGATTGCCAGGCAAAAGACTTGCAGAGCTCTTTAAATTATAAATTAATTGGAATAAATTAATATCTGTACTCTTAATACATTTACTTTCAAGGAGATTAAATACAGAATACAATTTTATTGAAAAAATGTTTGGTAGTGTGGCAAGACAAAGTTTGTAGTAAAGGTAAATTAAGGAACTGTGATTCTTTCATTGCTGGCACAAATTTAAATAATAATCTCAAAAACATAGTCTTGACGTGCTGGAATTGATATCAAAAAGCATACCAAAATGTTGGGATGCTTTTTAAGAACTTGCCCTGCCTGTAAGATTGTTCCTTATGGAAGAGGCAATCAGAAGAGGGATGATTAATAATGGAAACAAAGAAAACAAACTTATACTAACAAATACTGTGAGAAGAGAGAAAGTGTCTTCATCAGTGTTTGTTACTCAAAATAGTAGTGTTTCTGTCTGCCTCAGCCCAGAGGCTTAATGAAATACCTGAAGAAAAGATGTATTTGCCTACTGTTGAAAGAATAAAATTCAGGTAACTGATGGAATTAAATCATCTATCTTCATCAGTCAGTTCTTTATTCCTCTGCTCCTACAGTGTGAATGTCTCTCACAAGCTTTGGAACTGTTACAGTGAGATCACTGACCCGTGATTTTTATCTCACTTTAAACCCTAAGAGAAACAAAGAGCAAGACTTATATTGAAAAGCTAAATTGGCAGTTCTTCCTGACCTGGAGACTGACCCTGCCTCATTTGTCTCATCGTGAAGTAGAGATACTTAACTCCATTAGGATTTTACAGCACAGTAGGTAACTTAATCACATAATGGAGAAGCACACCTTTTTATGCCTTTTTTTTTTCCACCCCAGTAGTAAGATTAGCTGCTTTTACAAAGAGAACTTCTACGTGGGTAGGAACCTGTTTGTGGCACAACCAAAGTCAGTTTAGCCACAGTGGGTACTGCAGCAGGAGCAGTGCTGGGGAGAGAGACTCAGGTAGGGAAAAGAATGTTTTGGTTTGATTTTTTTTTTTTTTTGTTTTGTTTTTTACATTAAAGATTAAGCTGTTTTAAGAAGAAATGTGTGTGTCAAGGAAGCTGGAGAAATGTGTTAGCAAGTGGCTTCTTGTAGAGTTTTTCAGTGCCTGTGTCAGTGTATTTGTGCGTACATCTGCTGGTAGACTCATGTCGGACTGAATAAAGTTCTTAAAAGTCTCATTATTTTAACAGTTGAAGGGGTTACTCTTTGCTATAACTGTCATTATTTTTAAATTTTGTCAGTGACATCTTTTAAGTATTTTCACTTAACTAATTACTACATTGTAGGTAGGCCAATGGCCCACTTTTTTAGGTTCTAATCTGTTGTACTGACATTAGGAGTAAATTAATTAAATAGCTAATTTGACTCATGTTAGCAAATTATTCAGTTTGTCTAACAGTACACAGAATTAGTCAGACTAAGCATTTGTATTTGATGGGATTTGTTGTAATGCTTCCTGAAACTTAAGTTTATTTGAACTTGAAATGACTCGAAAGGCTAATACCCTGACTGTAAGTTCATCTTATTAGTTGCTGGTGACTTTATAAATAGCATTAGCAAAGCTAGACTTCTTTCTTTGCGCTTTTTCAAACCTTGAAAGGAAAAAAAAATTAAAAATGGAAAAAAAAAGTAGGAGGGGGGATTAAATATGCAGTAGCACAGGATATGCTAGCATCAGACTTACCTGAACAATTTAGGAGGAATTTATGCTAAATCCCAAGGACTTTCTTCCATGGTACTGTGAAGTTCTTGAGTATTTGAGAGTATTGTGGTTACTTGCTGTGTTTCTACATCCACTTTGAAGTACTCTGGCGCTATTACAAGTCACTGAAGTTCCGGAAGTAATTTTATAGTTCATACAAAGCATGGAAGTTTTATAATTAGTTTCAGAGATGAGCAAGACTGGAAACCAACAGATAATTAGCTAGAAAGAATGAGTCCCCATTAGCAGCTGAAGAATTTGGTAGAGTTTCGCTTGGAAACCACGTTGGCAGCTGTGTGCCAGTTCTGATACACATTATGCTTCTGAAAAGGGAAACTCTGGCAAGTGATTTCCATAGAACAGCCAACTTCAGAGCCAGCTTGGTCCAGCTGGGCCATATGGAACCAGCAGCAGTGGCAGCCCTACCCATCTCTCCCCATCCTTCTCAATCCATATGGAATAGGAAGAAGCCAAGCTCCAGCAGAATTGGCACGCTAATTTTGGTAGCTAGCAAAGCTATGCCTCGGCAAAAGATTGCTACCTGCAGCATCGCTGTATCTTATGAGCTCTTCTACGTGTTGTTGTAATGGTTCTCTGGAGATCAGTGCTTTTGAAGGGGCTGCAGTTATGTTCTTGGCGTGACAAGTTCCAGACTTAGGGTAGAAGCAAAACAGGGCAATCATGCATTCTTCTACCTCTTTAAAATAATGCATTCTATCAGGATACCTATGGTTTGTAATACAAGCTGCAGTTATTGTTCTTATGTCAATTATGAAATGGGTGCCATGAGAAATTTTACCCCAAAATTGGAAGATGCTGGTGTGCAACATTCTAGCTCATTGAACTGTTGTGTGTGCTGGCAGGGAAATGTGAGAAAAAAGATTATTTTACATTATTTTAGCATCAAAATTGCATGTTGATAAGGTATAAAATTGGTACTCTGAAGTTACGTGATAACAGTATGAGATTTTATGAAATGAGAAGGCATTTGTCTCATCTCGGATGGGATCTCAGATATCTCCATTTCAGATGGAACATTATGGGACATGCAGTGCATGTCAGATAAAGGGGTTGTATGCTGTCTTTGGCAATACTGCTGTTAATGAACAAATATGCTAATTTTGTTTCTGCTGCTTGTATTTTACATTGTAGGAAAAAATACTATATCTCTTTTCTTAAAAAATAGTGCTATCTAATTAAAGAAACACATTGTTGTAATGGACAAAAGATAAGTTTTTTTACAAATTTCCAATTCAACTCTTCTGCAGAAAACAGAGGAGTCATTTTAAGAGTATTACTTCTTAGTGGCTGCATCCATACTTTTCTGTATCGAGCTCTTTGGAGAAAATAGGAATCTAAATTTATCTATATATATTTTTTCTGTCTGAAGGCAGCTTTTTGGGTTGGATCTAAGATGATCATGCAGATATTTCTAAAAAGAAACAACATTTCTATCCCCTGCCATAGTGATCACTCAAGGAAAGGATACCTGCGAGTCCATCTGTCCTTAGAGAAATGAAGCTGAATGATGAAGGATGAATGTGTGGGAGTATTTCCTAGGTGGGCCCTGGCATCGACGACATGTACAATTTCCAAGTAGGAATTCACACACCTGTGAAGGCATGCGGAAGAGAGGAGAGAGATTTGTTTCCTTCGGCTTCAGTGCAATCTGAAAGAGCAGATATCTTGTTTAAAAAAGGGAGGCAAAAAAAAAAAAGGGGGGGGGGGGGGGGGGGAAAAAAAAAAAAAAAAAAAGGGGGGTGACCG